>CM055128.1:331427136-331612136 GCA_029206835.1 Rana muscosa
AACGTTATAATTTTTAGTTTTGTCACTCTGTGAATGAGAACATGTAACAGATATAAAGTAGGTGTCATTCCAATATGGCTGCAAACGTGGAAATACCTTTTGATGAGCATCAAAGAATTAGCGCTGGTGCCCCATTCAAATGGTCACCATTCAGACGCCCATAAAAACAGCAGAGGCCGGCCAGCAGACCTGGGCATGGTAGGTGGAGCTGGTATCAGCTCCACAGACAATCATAGACAAAGATGATGGACCATCAGGGCATCCTTGTTGCCCAATCCACCATAGTGGGAATAGACTCTCTACCATCTATGAAGAGCCAGGCTTCCACATTCATGTGAGTTGTCCTGTCCCTGTCTGTCTACATTTCAGTTCACACTCATGGCTAGCTCATGATCTCTTACATAAGACAGAGCTTATCCATAGAGACACTATACAGAGCAGAGGGCATGTATTTGTCCCACTCCACACAAAGGACAGGAGGAAAAGCGCAACTTCCCTTTATAGGTGAAGTTCTGCTTTAAGATTGGGCAGCACAGAGGCTTAGTGGTTAGCACTTGTGCCTTGCAGTACTGGGGTGTTTGGTTCATATCCTGACCAGCACACTGTCTGCATGGAGTCTGCATGTTCTCCCTGTGCTTGTGTGGGTTTCCTCCTACAGCCCAAAGACATGCTTGTAGGTTAAATGGCTCCATTCGGTGCGCTCAAGGAGGCTGCTTCACCTCCTAAGCGCTTTGAGTGGACATCATTGATGTACCCCGCTCAGCGCGGGCGGGCCTCAGAAAACAGAGGCTGCATATGGGCAACACAGAGGCTTAGTGGTTAGCCTTGCAGCACTGGGGTCCATGGTTCAAATCCTGACCAGGACACTATCTGCATGGAGTTTGCATGTTCTCCCTGTGCTTGCGTGGGTTTCCTCCGGGTACTCCGGTTTCCTCCCAAACTCCTCACGTTGGTGGTGCAGTGGTAAGCATAGCTGCTTTTCAAGCAGTTGACTCGGGTTCGATTCCCGGCCAACGTAATCTCACAAGATGGCTATCTCCCTGTTGTGGAGATTTTTATGGAAATGTATTAATGTATGTTGTCAGATGTCCCCCCAGTGTCAGTTTTGCTGTAATGCGCTCATCTGAGCGTATTTGCACATACAGACGTTGGTGGAAGATCGGTGGCGGGAAAATCTTCCTATGGAAACAGCGATGTTTGCTGCATTTAGAGATGTTGTTTTGCGCCCCGTTGGGGGAACTGGCCAGCCCCTGGTGGTGGGCGTTGAATGACTCCGAGCGCACATATCTGTGTCCACAGGAACAGTAGCATAACTATAAAATAATTGTGGTCCATTTGAGGCATAATTGTTATGTAGTTTCCGTCATTTGGTAACAGTGTATGTCACTGTTAGTCAATTTGAATGAACATTGTATCTGTTTGGAAGGATGTCCTTGTATGGTCATTCTCCTGTGGAAGGAACATCCTGTGATGTTCCCGCCCATGGGGGGAGGTGACTGGTTGCTGCAACCAATCACCTCCTGTCTTGAGATCTTTTGAGTTTAATAAAAGCCTATGATTAGGCGTCGGCTGGACAGTCTATGCTGGGATGGCCTGACGATAAGGTCTATGTGTGAGCCTTGCTTCTTGGATGAATGATGGAATGAACAGTGAGTGGATTTTAGCAAACTTAAAGATAGCATTATTGCAAAAAGATGAATCCAAAGTGTGTGCTTATAGAGCACAGGAATTATGGGCTGTGTGCTCTGCAAACAACCCATATTTCCAAAACACTCCCCTGGTAAGTGTCACCCCCCCTTCCCATTATATCTGTATATACAATGTTCTCTCTATAGTACTGTGCAAAAGATTTATCCAAGTTTGAACAAATGTTGTAACCAAAGGGGCCATGTGATCCCTTTCTGGCTATGTCCTGGTCAGAGATCACTATGAACCTACCATAGGGGCCATGTGATCCCTGCATTGCTATGTCCTCGTTGGAGATCACTATGTACCTACCATGGGGGCCATGTGATCCCTGCATTGCTATGCTACATCAATCAGTCCGTCCTCACATGCCCGGGTGCGAGGGGTAACCTTAAACTCTGAACTGTCCTTTCAGGCCCATTCAATCCCTGTCCAAATCATGCCGCCTTGGCCTCCGCAACATTTCCAGAATACGCCCCTTTTTAACTAATGACACCACTAAGCTTCTAATTCACTCCCTGGTCATCTCTCGCCTCGACTACTGCAACTCCCTCCTCATTGGATCACCTTTACATAGACTATCCCCCCTTCAGTCCATCATGAATGCTGCTGCAAGACTCATACATCTTACCAATCATTCAGTGTCCTCCACCCCTCTCTGCCAATCCCTCCACTGGCTCCCACTCACCCAACAAATAAAATTCAAAGTACCAACAATAATTTACAAAGCCATCCACAACTTGGCCCCCAGCTACATCAACCTAGTCCCAAAATACCAACCAAGCCGCTCTCTTCGGTCCTCCCAAGACCTTCTGCTCTCTAGCTCCCATGTCACCTCCTCCCATGCTCGCCTCCAGGATTTCTCCAGAGATTCTCCCATCCTCTGGAACTCCCTACCTCAATCTGTCCGACTGTCCCCTAATCTATCCATATTTAGACGATCCCTGAAAACTCTACTCTTTAAAGAAGCCTATCCTGCTTCTAACTAACTCGTACTTACTCCATCAGCTCATCCCTCACAGGTATTACCTTTTGTATCAATTGACCCTCCCTTTTTAGATTGTAAGCTCTAATGAGCAGGGCCCTCTGATTCCTCTTGTACCAAATTGTAATGTAAATGTAATGTCTGCCTTTATTTTGTAAAGCGCTGGGTAGGGCTGGGAAAAAAA
Source organism: Rana muscosa (assembly GCA_029206835.1). NCBI lineage: Eukaryota > Metazoa > Chordata > Amphibia > Anura > Ranidae > Rana > Rana muscosa. The sequence goes on from CM055128.1 coordinate 331,429,992, forward strand.
TCGATTTTAATCTTGAATCGAGTTTTGAGCTCAAATCGATTCAGTTTTGAAGAAAATCGATTTTTTTAGATTTTTTTTTTTTTTTTGAAAAAAAACCATTTTTTTTTTTCCTTCAAAGTTTCCGTAGCAGGACTGCAGGGGGCGTATCCGGAATGGCACTGGGCAGCGTTACCCCAATTACATCTACTCGCTGCAGCCGCCGTCTGCCTACCTGATCAGCGTGTCATGCAGACAGACGGCGGCCATTGCAGTGTTCAAAAGCCGCGCCTCCCGAGTCCTCGTCGTCTGTGATAGGCGGAACACTCAATTTCACAGCAGGCAGTATTCAGCCTATCACGGACATCCTCTCATCCTCGTCTGTGTTATGAGGATGACCATGATAGGCGGAACACTGAATGCTGGGAAATTAAGTGTTCCGCCTATCACAGACGAGAAGGAGGCGCGGCTTTTGAATACTGGAATGGCCACCGGTGTAGCAGTAAAATCCGTATACCATGAAAATCTGCATCAGGTACGGGCACAGTGATTGAAGCACGGGCACAGTGAGACACGGGCACAGTGAGGCACGGGCACAGTGAGGCACGGGCACAGTGAGACAAGGGTACAGTGAGGCATGGACACAGTTCAATTCAACTAAGAGTAACCTCAGGATTTTTTGTTGTTTTATTAGCTAAATCCAAATACAGTAATAATAATTTGGATGTTTAACAATCTTTGTTGCACACTGCAAAAAACAACAAAAGGTCACAAGCGCTAAATTGGTGGATAAAGAAAAAAATATAATGGATGATAATAATAATAATAAGAAAAAAATCCCAAATATTTTGGGAAGTACAAAGTATCCAAAAGGGGGAAAAAACAGGATCCAGCGCAGCAAGAAAAAATCCGTACCCAGAAGTACAAAATACACAACATGCACACAATATAATCCAGCGCTCATGGAACATACATTATTAACTATTGAAAACTCTTGAAGAATTGATAAAAAAGCTTAGTCCATTTATCACAATAAAGAGAGGGATCCAATCCCAAATGTGCAGACGGCAAATGAATCTTAACTCTCCAGTTGCCAGTGGTGACAAACTTGTTAAACTTGCAGTGACATCCGTGGAGCAAGGAGGGGTTAAAAAAGTCAAAACAAAGCCTGTGGCATGATCTCCGTGTGAGCACAGTACCTTGAATGATGGACAACAGGCAGACCAGCGTTTGGAGGGCCCTCCAACACAAAAGGATGCAGAGCCAGGATGGCAGCAAGGCTGGGACAGAAGGAATCACACACAGAGTTTCAAGAGTTTTCAATAGTTAATAATGTATGTTCCATGAGCGCTGGAATATATTGTGTGTTTGTTGCACATTGACTTTACAGTTAGAGAAAGGGTTTGCCTTTACAATTTTGTTTGTTGATGCACTTTAATATAATAAAAAAAAAATCGAATCGTAAATCGAGTTTTTTATAAAAAAATCGCAGATTTTTTATGGGGGGAAAATCGCCCAGCCCTAGCGCTGGGCAAACTGTTGGCACTATATAAACCCTGTATAATAATAATAATAATAATAACAATAATAATAATTAGGGTTATACCGATACTTGTACTCGGGCAAATGCTCCGATGCTTCACCCGATACTTGTACAGCCAGGGATGATCAGTGCGGCCGGGGGAGTTACAAACACCAATCTCCCTGGAAAGATTTCTATAAAGCCTGACCGCTTCTCCCAGGACCCCCCCCCCCCCCTTTTCAGCTGCTTTAGTAAAATATTTTACAGCGGTGATCGGTGCAACTCCCCCCAAAGCCACACCGATCACCGCTGACTGTATCCTCCTCCAGTCCCTCCTCCGTGCTCCGTTTCCCCCTTCATTGTGCTGCTCTCCCTGTCCGCGCTTCACTCCGTGTCTCCCCCTCCGTGCCCCCCTCCATTGTGCTGCTCTCCCCCTCCGTGCTCCGTGTCCCTGTCCATGTCCTCCTCTGCCCTCGATCTGTCAGGATGGAGAGCGGAGGTAAGAGCCGGTAAACCCGGCTTCTTCTTTTCCGAATGAACAGAGTCAGTAAATGATAAAAAAAAAAAAATGAATTGTAAAAAATAATAAAAAAAATTAAATAAAAAACACACTGACACCATCCACTCACCCCCCGCCCCCCCCCCAAAAAAAAGAAAAGCATTGTAAAAAAAAAACATAACAAAAAATTGTAAAAAATTAAAATTGTAAAAAAAAAAAAAAAAATACTGACACGTGCCACTGTCACATGACATTAAAAAAAGTATCGGTAATCGGTATCGGCGAGTACTTGAGAAAAAGTATCAGTACTTGTTCTCAGTCTTAAAAAAGTGGTATCGGGACAACCCTAATAATAATAATAATGTCCTGGTCGGAGATCACTATGAACCTACCATAGGGGCCATGTGATCCCTGCATTGCTATGTCCTGGTCAGAGATCACTATGAACCTACCATAGGGGCCATGTGATCCCTGCATTGCTATGTCCTGGTCAGAGATCACTATGAACCTACCATAGGGGCCATGTGATCCCTGCATTGCTATTGTTGTGGAGATTTTTATGGAAATGTATTTAATATGTATTGTCATAGTGTCACCCAGTGTTAGTACTTCCGCAACCCGCTCTAAAAGAGCTGATTGGGGTAGTCTGAGGCTGGTTGAATCCCGTCTGATAGGGGAAAACATTTTGAGTGTGATGTTTGCAGGGTGCGGATATGTCCACCAACGGGGGCCCTCTGTGCATTAGCATGGATGATCGTTAAGGAGGGGATATGCTCGCTCTGCAATGACATCATTGGTTATAGGCGGATGGGCGCTCTTGTCTCTGCTATGTCTGATCAACATTGGTTGGAATTCGTAGCGTGCGTCTGCAGATAGCCTCCCTCCCCCATTCAATAATAGTATAATCTTAATATGCGTTATTCTATGGAATGGCGCAGAATAAGAATTCCTATCAACGGTAACTTTAGCCATCCTACGTTATTGTATTCATGTATGACATCTCCTGTTGGAAGGAATGTCCAGATATTGTCATTTTCCTGTGAGGAGGGAACATCCTGTGAGGTTCCCGCCCATGGGGGAGGGGATTGGTTGCTGCAGCCAATCACCTCCTGTGTGAGATCTTTTGAGTTTAATAAAAGCCTATGATTAGGCGTCGGCTAGTGAGACAGTCTTTGCTGGAATGGCCTGATAAGAAGATAAGCTTTTGTGGTGCTGCCTTTCTTGGATGAATGATGGGACGAATGAACGGTGAGTGGATGTTTAGCAAACTTAAAGATAGCATTACTTCAAAAAGATGAAAACTGATGTGTGCTTGGATAGCACAGGAATTATAGGCTGTGTGCTCTGTAAACAGCAGCCTGAAATTCCACAACAGTAATGGCGGGCCAGGATTTTGGGAATAAATGGAGTCCCTTTGGACATCGGATCGAGATGGGGGAAGTGTGGATCTACGTTCCGATGTGGGGGGCTCTACTCTTTAAAAGAACATTTTTGTCTTTTTGAAATAATGCTTCAAGTTTGCAGCGTGTGTATGTGTGCGTGTGTATGTCTGCGAATCGTATGTGTGTGTGTGATTTTGTCATGGATCGTATGCCTGTGAATTTGATTGTGTGTGGGTATGCCTGCATGTGCCTGTGTGATTAGATCGTGCGATGTATTGAGCAGTTGGCTGCCAGCAATGGCTGCTGCATTGTTCTGGTCCTTGAGCCATGAGGTTTAGTGGGGGAGGGGCAGGAAGCATCTCAGTTACAAGGGTGAAAGTTGGTGACTTTCTGTAAATAGCATGCAGGAGTTTTGTAGTGGGAGGGCCCTGAGAGAGGATCTGATGGAAACTGTGGGCTGTAAGAGTAACTAAGCGAGAAATATAAACTGTATATTGTGTATGAAATGAAGGTATAGCTGTGGGATTATTCAGTCTGCAATGTGTGTGTTTGGGTGAGCTTTTTGTATTTCTCAGAGGTTTGTTTGTGAGATATGTGCTTGAATGGGGGAAGGGCTTGCCCACTGTTTTGTGTTGCAGGGGCTGTGCCCTGAGGGAAAGACACTCTAAGCAAATGTTACAAGCAACAATATACTGTATGTGTGTAGTGTTTGTGATTTCTATGAAAAATAGAAATGGATAAATTGTGATTTTTGCCTTTATAGGGAACAAAGACACATGTCCCCATAAGTGTAAAAATATTTTAACAAAAGTGTTTGGTTTTTGAGTTGAAAGTTCCCGCCGCATATCCAAGTGGCCAGGCATTGCTAGCATTGAGGAGGTATGTCTCTGCAATGGCTTGTTATGGAAGCTGAGGCCACTGTGTGTGTGAACTTTAGGTAGAGAAAAGTGGTGAATATCTCAGAGTATATGAACTTAGAGAAATGAATATGTTTTTAATATTGTCATGTAACTCACATTTATTGAATGTGCTGTTTAGTTGGCCAAAGGGAGGCTAAGTTTGTAAGTGTACATGTGGTCCTTGTAGAGTGTAGCTGACACCTTTTTCAGTGGATTTTGATGATAATTTAGAAAAGTTTCAATGTTGTAGTCAGTCTTTGTGGAGAAAAACATTTTTGATTTTCTTTTAAAGAGATGCTGGTTTTGGCGGGAAAAATTGCATGCGTCAATGGCGCAATTTTTGTTGTCCATGAGGTGCTGTGGTGGGTCATCCACCATTTTGTAGTCCTGGCTTGTCGGCCATTTTGAGAGACGTTTACAGTTTGAGATAGGAAGTTCCAGTTTAGCAAACACGGCTCCTGAATATGCTGTATTGGCATTTGTTGATCGGCGCAGTTTTCTTATGTTTTATGCGTTTACAGTTTGACCTGTTGTAAGGGTATGTACTTACCGAGGCCGAGATGCCGAGAGTGGTTCACCTTTGCGACTTGACGCACTCCACCCCCTGGAGTTGAGACAGGGAGTGGATGGCGAGAAGCGGCACCGGCTACCGGCAGGTGGTGGGTATTTGTAGACGGTCCGGCAGAGCTGAGTAGACTGAAGTACAGGCTTCAAGCAGGAACTAGCCGGATTGGTAAAGTTCAAACAGCAGGAGATAATGGAAGCCGGTGCAGGTTGAGTCCGGGTTGTAATGGCTAGGTAACGGTCCCGGCTGGGGGTCAAACACAGTAAAAGGTAACAAGTCCAGAGAGTACCAGGAACCCGGCAGGGGTTCAAAGGAAACGCGGAAGTCCAAAAGGTACAGGCCAGAGGTCAAGGATTGGAGACAGGCAGCAGATCCGAGTCACAGGCCGAGGGTCAAACACAGGAGAAGGCAGAAGTCCGTATCACAAGCCGAGGGTCAGGTCCAGGAGAGAGATCAGAGGAGTCAAGCCAGTCCGGGTCACAAGGAGATTTTCAGGATAGTTTTCCAGAGTCTTGGGAATACAGGAAAGCTGACAAACCAGCAACTTGTCAGTGCAACTGGGTCTCTTTAAATAGGCCCGCCTGGATTCCTATTGGTGCGCCGCCGCGCATGCGCGCACGCCGCTGCGTCGGCGCGCGCACCCGAGAACGTAGAAGCGCCGTCCCGCGCACGCGCATGCGTGGAAGCATCATTCCGCCGCGCGTGCGCATTGGGCGCTGATTGGCACTGTTGGACGGATTTCCCTGACACCTGTGCACTGCTGGGAAGAGTAGTGAGACACCAGGGGGACATACTGAGAGACTGGTTTTTGTTTAATGAATTTGCTGGTTTAAATTGTTTTTCTAAGCATCGCCTTTTGAGTTGAGTGGTATTTTAAAATAGCGCGGTTTTACCCCGAGGGGCCACAACGTGCTTGCGGACACACGCACATGCTGGGGCCTATTTATGGATGGGATCTGGCTGGCCTACCAGCAGTTGGAGTGTGGGAGGAGGCCAACACAGACACAGGGAGGACATGCAAACTCCATGCACATGATGTTAGGTTGGGGATTTCTCTGTTTTCATTTAAGTGAATGTAAGCTATTGCAGGGTCAGCTGACTTTGCAGTATATGCGCGGCGGGTTTTTTTTGCATTGGATTTTGGTTTTAAGAAAAACTTCACTTTACACTGAATTTTGATGGATTGTAAGACTAACAGAGTTTTTGTACAATGATGTGTTTTTATGTTTGGATATTTGAGAGTTTCCCAGAGGGCAATTCATATGTTTTGAAGCTTGTATTGTATAGCCTGTAGAGGAGTGGGGGTTTGGTTGAAACTCCTAGAACCATCTTTTTGCAGGACTTTTGTATTTTGGGTCCCAACTTATGGTTTGACTTCCAGGAAGTGTGGGTCAGGGGGGATTCCCTCCCATTTGCAAAGGGGGGTTTATACCATCATTTCCTTGACAAGGTTTTAAATGGTTGAAATATAAAATGTGTAGCCATGGATTTTTTTGGAGTCTTGATAGACAAAGCTAACGCCTCCCCTCCCCCTCCCTCTTCCTGAACAATTGATATGTAAATAAACCAGTTTGGTTTTTTAAGAGCTGAGCATGTAACCGGAAGTTTCTTTTCAGCATTTATATATCAGCAGAAAGTTGGTGGGGGGAGCTTGGGGTTTTTAAAGGTGAGCAATGAGATTTGTGTCTGGAAGGAAAATGGAAAGCATTTTGGCGTTTAAAAGTGTTTTATATTTCGTTCCAGTTTTGTGAAGTTTTGTACTGTAATACAGTTTTGGGTAGAGAGAAAAACAGGGGGTATCACCATTATTTTATCATCTAGATACAGAGAGAAGCCACATTGTTCTGCAGGTGGTAAACTGGAGTAAGTGTTCTGTGTGGTTTAGTCTGACAACGCAGTGTATGGGTGTATAGCGGAAAACGCTTGTGTATGCATACACTGTGAGGGGTAGAGGCCTAATTCGGGGGTTGATCTGTGGTTGTTCTGTAGTTCCAAAAGTGTTGGGACAACAAGCCATAGAGTTGACGCCTCGGTTAGGGTTTCTAGTTGGAGGACTTGACCATATAGTGGTTGTAGTTCTGCAATTCACTGTATAAGAAGACACCGGGCGGTGATCTCCGAAATGGGTGCAACGGTTTAACCTGGACGCAGGTTTAAGACGATAAGCCGATTCGAATCGCCATTGACACAAGGAGGTCTGTGCAAAGGGAAGGAATGGAGGCTTCCCATAGTCAGACGGTCACGCAGTGCACGAAGCCTAGTTTTGGGGCAAAGGCCTTTGAACCCCAAAAAGATTAACATAGGTGGTCCAAGGATACTATTTTGGGTATCCCTCTGGAATGGATGTAGTTGAGCTGCGGCTTCAGAAATCTGTAATGATGAGGAACGGTGGCTCATGCCTGTTTGTTTGAACCTTGTATGGCTGGTACATGGAAGGTTCTCGAGCTGCTCTCATGGTTGTCCCATTGTATTTTTTCCTATTGCTGAAAGAGTGAAGGTAGAATTCTGGCTGTTTTTTTTTTTTTCATTTGTGGTTTTGGAAACTGGGAAGTATTTCCCCCACGTTTGTATCGGAATGTTTGTATGTAGTAACGTGAATATGTTCGAACTTACCGCGGCGATCCTCCGATGTGTCGCGGCTGTTGTATTTTTGTAGGAACGGGAAAAGTAAGGGTTACAGAGGGTTTTGTTTGAATCGGTTTTGAAAGAATGTCATTGACAATTTACCAATGTACAGGAATGTCATTATTGTTTACCATTCTTTGCAGGTTAAATATGAAGAATAGAGTAATGATTTTGCTTATAAGTATTTTTCAGGTCCAAGGAGTTTGTACACAGAGAACAGGTGTATGTAGACAGCTGTACATATGGATAAATCTAAGGGAGGTAAAAGTATCACAGGCTATTTCATCGTTTCTTTTTTCCTGCACCACGCATTTCTTCCTTCAGTCTGTAATGAGGAAGAAAAGGGGGGAGAAGTGATAAATGTAAGAGTGACAGTTTTTTTTTCAAACTAATAATAACCTCTGTAATTCTAACCAAGTTTGTGCCAAGACGGTCTTTCTTTTGATAGAATTTGAATTGGCAAGCAGCAGTCTGGTGAAGTAGGTTCCCATCCCAGAGGCTAAGAACCTTTTATCAATGGCTCCAGGTATTGTAAGCCACGCACAGGTTATGCAGTGACCACAGTCCCGATGTCTGGGTTATTGTCATATGAGGGTTGTTTGGAGGTCAATCAAAATCAGGGTCGTACTCTCCTCATTAGCTGTCACTTATATTCTCGGCTGATGGGGTGGGTGCGATCGTTGTGACATGAACTTCAAAATGTCCACCAAAAGGTTTTCACGAGTCCCTCCTGGACCCTGACTTAGTAATCAGTTTACATTCTTTCCAACCAGGTGACTGGGTCGTTGTAAAGAAGCTTGAGGGATGAGACCACGCCAGCCACTGCAAGAAGCGGCTCAACCACACCAAAGAATGAGGAGTATCTTTGTTTATTTATATTTTTGTTGTTTAGTAAATTTTAGCGAGGGTAACGGTGAAAAGCATCCCAAGTTATTATTTAAAGTGTATGTCCTGACTAGCTCAGAAAGCGAACAGGACCGATGGTCTGTTCTGAGTCTTCACCGAGTTTTAGTCCCCAGCGATGACAGCGGTACATGCCATTTATGATGTTATTATGGGTATGAGGAGTTTTAGTCCCCAGCGATGACAGAGGTACATGACATTTATGATGTTATTATGGGTATGAGGAGTTTTTGACAAACTAGTGAAGACTCCAGACAGACACTTGTCAATGGAACCTAACGATGTATTTTTAGAGGGTAAAATTGGTTTTAGTTTTAATGGCTCTGTCTCTTGTCGGTTTGGGTATCTAGGCAGCCCACAAGTGTGTTTGAACTTTAGTTTGGTGTTTATGTGGATCTGCAGCTTATAAAGGTAATTCCCCCAAAGCAAGAGGTTCATGCGCGATGGTGAAGCTGTCCCAACATTTTAGGTCGCGGCCGATCGCGAGGATCTGATGGCGCAGGAAATTAAGAATGGCAGGGACAGCTAGAAGGGATTTGTTCACCAATCCCGACCAGGTCTGGGCATGGGGTCCTGCATGTACAAGGTGGGGGCGGCTCGGGCTTGGGATACAATTGAACAATTCTCATCCGTTAAGGATAGGGTTCTTCATGTAATTGTTGAAGCCAGAGCTGTAGCTAAGTGAAGGTTGGGAGTCCTTTTTAAGGGTCTGGGAATCTTTGGGGATCTAATTTTTTATTTTACAGCGGATCGTGGTTAAAGGAAGTGGGAATATATATACTCATGTCGTTTTTATTTCTATTCTTTCTATGTCGTGACGAGAGGCTCCTGTTGCCTGATTTGACGCGTGACCAGAGTTTCCTTGATGAGACGCCCCGAAGCCGGACCCACATACAAGACAGAGAATCACAGACGGATCGGCGATTACTACAGCTCACTATGTCGTGTCCTCCTTTATAAGTCATGCCCCTGAAGAGTAGAGTCTACATGTCAAGCCGTGTTTTCCTTTTTATGGACTAAGAACTGATTCATTTCCAGGTGTAAGAAGCATATCAACTCTCATCGATGGACACATGGGGTGCATATGACAAAAAAGGAGGACTGTTGTGGAGATTTTTATGGAGATGTATTTAATATGTATTGTCATAGTGTCACCCAGTGTTAGTACTTCCGCAACCCGCTCTAAAAGAGCTGATTGGGGTAGTCTGAGGCTGGTTGAATCCCGTCTGATAGGGGAAAACGTTTTGGAGTGTGATGTTTGCAGGGTGCGGATATGTCCACCAACGGGGGCCCTCTGTGCATTAGCATGGACGATCGTTAAGGAGGGGATATGCTCGCTCTGCAATGACATCATTGGTTATAGGCGGATGGGCGCTCTTGTCTCTGCTATGTCTGATCAACATTGGTTGGAATTCGTAGCGTGCGTCTGCAGATAGCCTCCCTCCCCCATTCAATAATAGTATAATCTTAATATGCGTTATTCTATGGAATAGCGCAGAATAAGAATTCCTATCAACGGTAACTTTAGCCATCCTACGTTATTGTATTCATGTATGACATCTCCTGTTGGAAGGAATGTCCAGGTATTGTCATTTTCCTGTGAGGAGGGAACATCCTGTGAGGTTCCCGCCCATGGGGGAGGGGATTGGTTGCTGCAGCCAATCACCTCCTGTGTGAGATCTTTTGAGTTTAATAAAAGCCTATGATTAGGCGTCGGCTAGTGAGACAGTCTTTGCTGGAATGGCCTGATAAGAAGATAAGCTTTTGTGGCGCTACCTTTGAATGATGGGACGAATGAACGGTGAGTGGATGTTTAGCAAACTTAAAGATAGCATTACTTCAAAAAGATGAAAACTGATGTGTGCTTAGATAGCACAGGAATTATAGGCTGTGTGCTCTGTAAACAGCAGCCTGAAATTCCACAACACTATGTCCTGGTCGGAGATCACTATGAACCTACCATAGGGGCCATGTGATCCCTGCATTGCTATTTCCTGGTCAGAGATCACTATGAACCTACCATAGGGGCCATGTGATCCCTGCATTGCTATGTCCTGGTCAGAGATCCCTATGAACCTACCATAGGGGCCATGTGATCCCTGCATTGCTATGTCCTAGTCAGAGATCACTATGAACCTATCATAGGAGTCATGTGATCATCATATTGATCAAATCATTTATTTACAACATTTATTAAAAAAAAAGATAAAAAGGGGGGACAGTAGGTGGGCTCCTTGGATCTCCCATGTTGTGTACAGGAGCTCTCAGGGGGGGCAGTAGGTGGGCTCCTTGGATCTCCCATGTTGTGTACAGGAGCTCTCAGGGGGGACAGTAGGTGGGCTCCTTGGACCTCCCATGTTGTGTACAGGAGCTCTCAGGGGGACAGTAAGCGGGCTCCTTGGATCTCCCATGTTGTGTACAGGAGCTCTCAGGGGGCAGTAGGCGGGCTCCTTGGATCTCCCATGTTGTGTACAGGAGCAATCAGGGGGACAGTAGGTGGGCTCCTTGGATCTCCCATGTTGTGTACAGGAGCTCTCAGGGGGGACAGTAGGTAGGCTTCTTGGACCTCCCATGTTGTGTACAGGAGCTCTCAGGGGGGCAGTAGGCAGGCTCCTTGGATCTCCCATGTTGTGTACTGGAGCTCTCAGGGGGACAGTAGGCGGGCTTCTTGGATCTCCCATGTTGTGTACAGGAGTTCTCAGGGGGACAGTAGGCAGGCTCCTTGGATCTCCCATGTTGTGTACAGGAGCTCTCAGGGGGGCAGTAGGCGGGCTCCTTGGATCTCCCATGTTGTGTACTGGAGCTCTCAGGGGGACAGTAGGTGGGCTCCTTGGATCTCCCATGTTGTGTACAGGAGCTCTCAGGGGGGACAGTAGGCGGGATCCTTGGACCTCCCATGTTGTGTACAGGAGCTCTCAGGGGGACAGTAGGCGGGCTCCTTGGATCTCCCATGTTGTGTACAGGAGCTCTCAGGTGGGACAGTAGGCGGGCTCCTTGGATCTCCCATGTTTTGTACAGGCGCTCTGAGGGGGGCAGTAGGCGGGCTCCTTGGATCTCTCATGTTGTGTACAGGAGCTCTTAGGGGGGACAGTAGGCGGGCTCCTTGGATCTCCCATGTTGTGTACAGGAGCTCTCAGGGGGACAGTAGGCGGGCACCTTGGATCTCCCATGTTGTGTACAGGAGCTCTCAGGGGGACAGTAGGCGGGCTCCTTGGATCTCCCATGTTGTGTACAGGACCTCTCAGGGGGACAGTAGGCGGGCTCCTTGGATCTCCCATGTTGTGTACAGGAGCTCTCAGGTGGGACAGTAGGCGGGCTCCTTGGATCTCCCATGTTGTGTACAGGAGCTCTCAGGGGGACAGTAGGTGGGCTCCTTGGATCTGAGAAACCGGTACCCCTTAACTGTGCCCTTCCTATGTACCACCACTGCGCTTATGGAAAAAATGATGTGAAATACAGTACCTAAATAATGAAAAAGCAGCCACTCTAAATAAATAAATATATATCAATAGTGTCAAATCTAAAAAGAAACCACACAGTGGCGCTAGAGGGTAATAATCTAACGTGATATTGTCCTAAACAAATAACACCCTGTGACATATGTGAATATGTGCACAACCTAAAAAAATGTAAAAGGAAGAAAGTCCACACAATGTATAATTAAATCCAGTGCATAAATTCTTCCAATCTTCCACCACACACAGTGTTCAGTGATCCCTCTCCCGTCAGATGGACACTCACCACAGCAAGTTGCCTCACACTTTCGTGTTTGGCGTGAAAACGTAAACAAGGTCTTACAACTCAGTGTAGTCAATCTTCCAATTTCCAGTCAGGTGATTTAGAGGATTACTCCATATGCAAATATATAAAGAAAGCTCCAAATAGTGTGATAACGTAAACCACTTTAATAACACACTTAAAAACCACTCCAAATATTGCACTCACATGTAGCCCCGTAACTCATGAGCATTAAACACTGCAAATACACTGCATCCAACTACACCAAAAACTAGTGTATAGGTCGCGGCAGACCCTCGGTGTAACAATGATCTCTCACTGCCTTCCCGCTGCCGTTCGCTCGTACTCCGCTGCTTGATTCGACCCTGTGACGTCACACGTTCCGTCAGACGATTGCCGCATAGCCACGCCCCGACATGTTTTGTCGTAAAGACTTAATCATGGGATCCTTGGATCTCCCATGTTGTGTACAGGAGCTCTCAGGGGGGACAGTAGGCGGGCTCCTTGGATCTCCTATGTTGATGCTTCTTTATAGAGCTGGCAGTGATCTGGGAGTATTGTTCTATTCTTAGGGAGAAGATCTCCTCCGGCATTTCCCTTCCCTGGCAGATGTGTCTGTGTTTGCTGCAATTATTGTCTCCCCTGGGGGGGGGGGGTAAATGAAACCCTCCCAGTCTCATCACAATGTACGTTCACCTGTAAGAGGTCATCCAGGATACAAGACTGATGTACATATTATAAGATATTACATGTCTCTATATCAGCATAATCCACACACATATCATATCCCTCCCATTCATCTTCTCCATCCACACCAGTGCCAGCAAGCCGTGGCCTGTAGGACTGGCATACACTCTCCAGGATTCGGAGGAACACCTCAAATTCAGTGTGTGGAGCATAGATCCCTACCCTGCAAAGTTCACAAGGACAAGGTGTAATCTATAGAGGGACCAGTAGTCAGGACCCTGCAATGTTCACAAGGACAAGGTGTAATCTATAGAGGGACCAGCAGTCAGGACCCTGCAATGTTCACAAGGACAAGGTGTAATCTATAGAGGGACCAGCAGTCAGGACCCTGCAATGTTCACAAGGACAAGGTGTAATCTATAGAGGGACCAGCAGTCAGGACCCTGAGGACCCTGCAATGTTCACAAGGACAAGGTGTGATCTGAAGAGGGACCAGCAGTCAGGACCCTGAGGACCCTGCAATGTTCACAAGGACAAGGTGTGATCTGAAGAGGGACCAGCAGTCAGGACCCTGCAATGTTCACAAGGCTGCATGCTCGGTTGGGGTTCTGGTATCAGATTTGTGGGGGTCATGTTTTTTTGTCATTTTTCCCCACACGATTCCTTCCTTAAAGGTGAGCAGCAAACGTTATAATTTTTATTAAGTTTTACTCTGTGAATGAGAACATGTAACAGATATAAAGTAGGTGTCATCCCAATATGGCTGCAAACGTGGAAATACCTTTTGGTGAGCATCAAAGAATTAGCGCTGGTGTCCCATTCAACCGGTCACCATTCAGATGCCCATAAAAACAGCAGAGGCCGGCCAGCAGACCTGGGCACGGTAGGTGGAGCTGGTAGCAGCTCCACAGACAATCATAGACAATGATGATGGACCATCAGGGCACCCTTGTTGCCCAATCCACCATACTGGGAATAGACTCTCTACCATCTATGAAGAGCCAGGCTTCCACATTCATGTGAGATGTCCTGTTCCTGTCTGTCTACATTTCAGTTCACACTCATGGCTAGCTCATGATCTCTTACATAAGACAGAGCTTATCCATAGAGACACTATACAGAGCAGAGGGCATGTATTTGTCCCACTCCACACAAAGGACAGGAGGAAAAGCGCAACTTCCCTTTATAGGTGAAGTTCTGCTTTAAGATCAGGCAGCACAGAGGCTTAGTGGTTAGCACTTGTGCCTTGCAGCACTGGGGTGTTTGGTTCATATCTTAACCAGGACACTGTCTGCATGGAGTCTGCATGTTCTCCCTGTGCTTGTGTGGGTTTCCTCCTACAGCCCAAAGACATGTTGGTAGGTTAAATGGCTCCATTCGGTGCGCCCAAGGTGGCTGCTTCACCTCCTAAGCGCTTTGAGTGGACATCACTGATGTACCCCGCTCAGCGGGGCGGGCCTTAGAAAAGAGAGGCCGCATATGGGCAACACAGAGGCTTAGTGGTTAGCCTTGCAGCACTGGGGTCCATGGTTCGAATCCTGACCAGGACACTATCTGCATGGAGTTCGCATGTTCTCCCTGTGCTTGCGTGGGTTTCCTCCGGGTACTCCGGTTTCCTCCCAAACTCCTCACGTTGGTGGTGCAGTGGTAAGCATAGCTGCTTTTCAAGCAGTTGACTCGGGTTCGATTCCCGGCCAACCTAATCTCACAAGATGGCTGTCTCCCCTGGTAAGTGTCACCCCCCCCCTTCCCATTATATCTGTATATATAATGTTCTCTCTATAGTACTGTGCAAAAGATTTATCCAGGTTTGAACAAATGCTGTAACCATAGGGGCCATGTGATCTCTTCCTGGCTTTGTCCTGGTCAGAGATCACTATGAACCTACCATAGGGGCCATGTGATCCCTGCATTGCTATGTCCTGGTCAGAGATCACTATGAACCTACCATAGGGGCCATGTGATCCCTGCATTGCTATGTCCTGGTCGGAGATCACTATGTACCTACCATGGGGGCCATGTGATCCCTGCATTGCTATGCTACATCAATCAGTCCGTCCTCACATGCCCGGGTGCGAGGGGTAACCTTAAACTCTGAACTGTCCTTTCAGGCCCATTCAATCCCTGTCCAAATCATGCCGCCTTGGCCTCCGCAACATTTCCAGAATACTCCCCTTTTTAACTAATGACACCACTAAGCTTCTAATTCACTCCCTGGTCATCTCTCGCCTCGACTACTGCAACTCCCTCCTCATTGGATCACCTTTACATAGACTATCCCCCCCTTCAGTCCATCATGAATGCTGCTGCAAGACTCATACATCTTACCAATCATTCAGTGTCCTCCACCCCTCTCTGCCAATCCCTCCACTGGCTCCCACTCACCCAACGAATAAAATTCAAAGTACTAACAATAATTTACAAAGCCATCCACAACTTGGCCCCCAGCTACATCAACCTAGTCCCAAAATACCAACCAAGCCGCTCTCTTCGGTCCTCCCAAGACCTTCTGCTCTCTAGCTCCCATGTCACCTCCTCCCATGCTCGCCTCCAGGATTTCTCCAGAGATTCTCTCATCCTCTGGAACTCCCTACCTCAATCTGTCCGACTGTCCCCTAATCTATCCATATTTAGACGATCCCTGAAAACTCTACTCTTTAAAGAAGCCTATCCTGCTTCTAACTAACGTGTACTTCCTCCATCAGCTCATCCCTCACAGGTATTACCTTTTGTATCAATTGACCCTCCCTTTTTAGATTGTAAGCTCTAATGAGCAGGGCCCTCTGATTCCTCTTGTACCAAATTGTAATGTAAATGTAATGTCTGCCTTTATTTTGTAACGCGCTGGGCAAACTGTTGGCGCTATATAAACCCTGTATAATAATAATAATAATAATAATAATAATTAGGGTTGTCCCGATACCGATACTAGTATCGGGACCAATACCGAGCATTTGCCTGAGTACTTGTACTCAGGCAAATGCTCCGATGCTTCACCCGATACTTGTACAGCCAGGGATGATCGGTGCGGCCGGGGGAGCTACTAACACGATCTCCCTGTAAAGATTTCTATAAAGCCTGACCGCTTCTCCCCGGACCCCCCCCCCCCCTTTTCAGCTGCTTTAGTAAAATCTTTTACAGCGGTGATCGGTGCAACTTCCCCCAAAGCCACACCGATCACCGCTGACTGTATCCTCCTCCAGTCCCTCCTCCGTGCTCCGTGTCCCCCTTCATTGTGCTGCTCTCCCTGTCCGCGCTTCACTCCGTGTCTCCCCCTCCGTGCCCCCCTCCATTGTGCTGCTCTCTCCCTCCGTGCTCCATGTCCCTGTCCATGTCCTCCTCTGCCCTCGATCTGTCAGGATGGAGAGCAGAGGTAGGAGCCGGTAAACCCGGCTTCTTTTCCGAATGAACAGAGTCAGTGGTCACTGACTCTGTCCATTCACATAACTGAAACATCGTAACTGGTATTTACTATGCTTCAGTTTATGAATGGAGAGGAGCTTCTGTCTCCTGTCCATTCATTTTCAGTGCAGCAGAGGCTGCCGAGAAAGGGACTGGGGAATCTGTGTCCCTAGTCCCTTTCTCTGTCTCAAAGATGAGATGTCAGAGATCTGTTAAGACCCCTGATATCTCACCAAAGCCCCCCACCAGGGCTAAAAAAATAACAAAAAACATTGCAATAAATAATAAAAATAAATAAATGAATTGGAAAAAATAAAAAAATTTAAATAAAAAACACACTGACACCATCCACTCCCCCCCCCCCCCCAAAAAAAAAAGAAAGCATTGTAAAAAAAAAAAATTGTAAAAAATAAAAATTGTAAAAAAAAAAAAAATACTGACACGTGCCACTGTCACATGACATTAAAAAAAGTATCGGTAATCGGTATCGGCGAGTACTTGAGAAAAAGTATCAGTACTTGTACTCGGTCTTAAAAAAGTGGTATCGGGACAACCCTAATAATAATAATAATGTCCTGGTCGGAGATCACTATGAACCTACCATAGGGGCCATGTGATCCCTGCATTGCTATTTCCTGGTCAGAGATCACCATGAACCTACCATAGGGGCCTTGTGATCCCTGCATTGCTATGTCCTGGTCAGAGATCACTATGAACCTATCACAGGAGTCATGTGATCATCATATTGATCAAATCATTTATTTACAACATTTATAAAAAAAAAAAAAAGATAAAAAGGGGGGACAGTAGGTGGGCTCCCTGGATCTCCCATGTTGTGTACAGGAGCTCTCAGGAGGGACAGTAGGTGGGCTCCTTGGATCTTCATGTTGTGTACAGGAGCTCTCAGTGGGGACAGTAGGTGGGCTCCTTGGACCTCCCATGTTGTGTACAGGAGCTCTCAGGGGGGACAGTAGGTAGGCTCCTTGGATCTCCCATGTTGTGTACAGGAGCTCTCAGGGGGACAGTAGGCGGGCTCCTTGGATCTCCCATGTTGTGTACAGGAGTTCTCAGGGGGACAGTAGGCGGGCTCCTTGGATCTCCCATGTTGTGTACAGGAGCTCTCAGGGAGACAGTAGGCGGGCTCCTTGGATCTCCCATGTTGTGTACAGGAGCAATCAGGGGGACAGTAGACGGGCTCCTTGGATCTCCCATGTTGTGTACAGGAGCTCTCAGGGGGGCAGTAGGCGGGCTCCTTGGATCTCTCATGTTGTGTACAGGAGCTCTCAGGGGGACAGTAGGCGGGCTCCTTGGATCTCCCATGTTGTGTACAGGAGCTCTCAGGGGGGCAGTAGGCAGGCTCCTTGGACCTCCCATGTTGTGTACAGGAGCTCTCAGGGGGGACAGTAGGTAGGCTCCTTGGATCTCCCATGTTGTGTACAGGAGCTCTCAGGGGGACAGTAGGCGGGCTCCTTGGATCTCCCATGTTGTGTACAGGAGTTCTCAGGGGGACAGTAGGCGGGCTCCTTGGATCTCCCATGTTGTGTACAGGAGCTCTCAGGGGGGACAGTAGGTAGGCTCCTTGGACCTCCCATGTTGTGTACAGGAGCTCTCAGGGGGGCAGTAGGCGGGCTCCTTGGATCTCCCATGTTGTGTACAGGAGCTCTCAGGGGGGCAGTAGGCGGGCTCCTTGGATCTCCCATGTTGTGTACAGGAGCTCTCAGGGGGGCAGTAGGCGGGCTCCTTGGATCTCCCATGTTGTGTACAGGAGCTCCCAGGGGGGCAGTAGGCGGGCTCCTTGGACCTCCCATGTTGTGTACAGGAGCTCTCAGGGGGGCAGTAGGCGGGCTCCTTGGATCTCCCATGTTGTGTACAGGAGCTCCCAGGGGGGCAGTAGGCGGGCTCCTTGGATCTCCCATGTTGTGTACAGGAGCTCCCAGGGGGACAGTAGGCAAGCTCCTTGGATCTCCCATGTTATGTACAGGAGCTCTCAGGGGGACTGTAGGCGGGCTCCTTGGATCTCCCATGTTGTGTATAGGAGCTCTCAGGGGGGACAGTAGGCGGGCTCCTTGGATCTCCCATGTTGTGTACAGGAGCTCTCAGGGGGACAGTAGGCGGGCTCCTTGGATCTCCCATGTTGTGTACAGGAGCTCTCAGGGGGACAGTAGGCAGGCTCCTTGGATCTCCCATGTTGTGTACAGGAGCTCTCAGGGGGACAGTAGGCGGGCTCCTTGGATCTCCCATGTTGTGCACAGGAGCTCTCAGGGGGACAGTAGGCAGGCTCCTTGGATCTCCCATGTTGTGTACAGGAGCTCTCAGGGGGACAGTAGGCAGGCTCCTTGGATCTCCCATGTTGTGTACAGGAGCTCTCAGGGGGACAGTAGGCAGGCTCCTTGGATCTCCCATGTTGTGTACAGGAGCTCTCAGGGGGACAGTAGGCAGGCTCCTTGGATCTCCCATGTTGTGTACAGGAGCTCTCAGGTGGGACAGTAGGCGGGCTCCTTGGATCTCCCATGTTGTGTACAGGAGCTCTCAGGGGGACAGTAGGCAGGCTCCTTGGATCTCCCATGTTGTGTACAGGAGCTCTCAGGGGGACTGTAGGCGGGCTCCTTGGATCTCCCATGTTGTGTACAGGAGCTCTCAGGGGAGACAGTAGGCGGGCTCCTTGGATCTCCCATGTTGTGTACAGGATGTTGTGTACAGGAGCTCTCAGGTGGGACAGTAGGCGGGCTTCTTGGATCTCCCATGTTGTGTACAGGAGCTCTCAGGTGGTTGATTCGGGCTCCTTGGATCTCCCATGTTGTGTACAGGAGCTCTCAGGGGAGACAGTAGGCGGGCTCCTTGGATCTCCCATGTTGTGTACAGGATGTTGTGTACAGGAGCTCTCAGGTGGGACAGTAGGCGGGCTTCTTGGATTTCCCATGTTGTGTACAGGAGCTCTCAGGTGGGACAGTAGGTGGGCTCCTTGGATCTCCCATGTTGTGTACAGGAGCTTTCAGGTGGGACAGTAGGCGGGCTCCTTGGATCTCCCATGTTGTGTACAGGAGCTCTCAGGGGGACAGTAGGCGGGCTCCTTGGATCTCCCATGTTGTGTATAGGAGCTCTCAGGGGGGACAGTAGGCTGGCTCCTTGGATCTCCCATGTTGTGTACAGGAGCTCTCAGGGGGGACAGTAGGCGGGCTCCTTGGATCTCCCATGTTGTGTACAGGAGCTCTCAGGGGGACAGTAGGCAGGCTCCTTGGATCTCCCATGTTGTGTACAGGAGCTCTCAGGGGGACAGTAGGCGGGCTCCTTGGATCTCCCATGTTGTGTACAGGAGCTCTCAGGGGGACAGTAGGCAGGCTCCTTGGATCTCCCATGTTGTGTACAGGAGCTCTCAGGGGGACAGTAGGCAGGCTCCTTGGATCTCCCATGTTGTGTACAGGAGCTCTCAGGGGGACAGTAGGCAGGCTCCTTGGATCTCCCATGTTGTGTACAGGAGCTCTCAGGTGGGACAGTAGGCGGGCTCCTTGGATCTCCCATGTTGTGTACAGGAGCTCTCAGGGGGACAGTAGGCAGGCTCCTTGGATCTCCCATGTTGTGTACAGGAGCTCTCAGGGGGACTGTAGGCGGGCTCCTTGGATCTCCCATGTTGTGTACAGGAGCTCTCAGGGGAGACAGTAGGCGGGCTCCTTGGATCTCCCATGTTGTGTACAGGATGTTGTGTACAGGAGCTCTCAGGTGGGACAGTAGGCGGGCTTCTTGGATCTCCCATGTTGTGTACAGGAGCTCTCAGGTGGTTGATTCGGGCTCCTTGGATCTCCCATGTTGTGTACAGGAGCTCTCAGGGGAGACAGTAGGCGGGCTCCTTGGATCTCCCATGTTGTGTACAGGATGTTGTGTACAGGAGCT
The DNA here is from genome assembly GCA_029206835.1 of Rana muscosa. Classification (NCBI taxonomy): domain Eukaryota; kingdom Metazoa; phylum Chordata; class Amphibia; order Anura; family Ranidae; genus Rana; species Rana muscosa. Next base: position 331,450,078 of record CM055128.1, read on the forward strand.
CTCAGGTGGGACAGTAGGCGGGCTTCTTGGATTTCCCATGTTGTGTACAGGAGCTCTCAGGTGGGACAGTAGGCGGGCTCCTTGGATCTCCCATGTTGTGTACAGGAGCTCTCAGGGGGACAGTAGGCAGGCTCCTTGGATCTCCCATGTTGTGTACAGGAGCTCTCAGGGGGACAGTAGGCAGGCTCCTTGGATCTCCCATGTTGTGTACAGGAGCTCTCAGGTGGGACAGTAGGCGGGCTCCTTGGATCTCCCATGTTGTGTACAGGAGCTCTCAGGGGGACAGTAGGCAGGCTCCTTGGATCTCCCATGTTGTGTACAGGAGCTCTCAGGGGGACTGTAGGCGGGCTCCTTGGATCTCCCATGTTGTGTACAGGAGCTCTCAGGGGGACTGTAGGCGGGCTCCTTGGATCTCCCATGTTGTGTACAGGAGCTCTCAGGGGAGACAGTAGGCGGGCTCCTTGGATCTCCCATGTTGTGTACAGGATGTTGTGTACAGGAGCTCTCAGGTGGGACAGTAGGCGGGCTTCTTGGATCTCCCATGTTGTGTACAGGAGCTCTCAGGTGGTTGATTCGGGCTCCTTGGATCTCCCATGTTGTGTACAGGAGCTCTCAGGGGAGACAGTAGGCGGGCTCCTTGGATCTCCCATGTTGTGTACAGGATGTTGTGTACAGGAGCTCTCAGGTGGGACAGTAGGCGGGCTTCTTGGATTTCCCATGTTGTGTACAGGAGCTCTCAGGTGGGACAGTAGGTGGGCTCCTTGGATCTCCCATGTTGTGTACAGGAGCTTTCAAGTGGGACAGTAGGCGGGCTCCTTGGATCTCTCATGTTGTGTACAGGAGCTCTCAGGGGGACAGTAGGCGGGCTCCTTGGATCTGAGAAACCGGTACCCCTTAACTGTGCCCTTCCTATGTACCACCACTGCGCTTATGGAAAAAATGATGTGAAATACAGTACCTAAATCATGAAAAAGCAGCCACGCTAAATAAATATAGATCAATAGTGTCAAATCTAAAAAGAAACCACACAGTGGCGCTAGAGGGTAATAATCTAGCGTGATATTGTCCTAAACAAATAACACCCTGTGACATATGTGAATATGTGCACAACCTAAAAAAATGTAAAAGGAAGAAAGTCCACACAATGTATAATTAAATCCAGTGCATAAATTCTTCCAATCTTCCACCACACACAGTGTTCAGTGATCCCTCTCCCGTCAGATGGACACTCACCACAGCAAGTTGCCTCACACTTTCGTGTTTGGCGTGAAAATGTAAACAAGGTCTTACAACTCAGTGTAGTCAGTCATATGCAAATATATAAAGAAAGCTCCAAATAGTGTGATAACGTAAACCACTTTAATAACACACTTAAAAACCACTCCAAATATTGCACTCACATGTAGCCCGTAACTCATGAGCAATAAACACTGCAAATACACTGCATCCAACTACACCACAAACTAGTGTATAGGTCGCGGCAGACCCTCGGTGTAACAATGATCTCTCACTGCCTTCCCGCTGTCGTTCGCTCGTACTCCGCTGCTTGATTCGACCCTGTGACGTCACACGTTCCGTCAGACGATTGCTACATAGCCACGCCCCGACATGTTTCGTCGTAAAGACTTAATCATGGGATCCTGGGATCTCCCATGTTGTGTACAGGAGCTCTCAGGGGGGACAGTAGGCGGGCTCCTTGGATCTCCCATGCTGATGCTTCTTTATAGAGCTGGCAGTGATCTGGGAGTATTGTTCTATTTTTAGGGAGGAGATCTCCTCTGGCATTTCCCTTCCCTGGCAGATGTGTCTGTGTTTGCTGCAATTATTGTCTCCCCTGGGGGGGGGGGGGGTAAATGAAACCCTCCCAGTCTCATCACAATGTACGTTCACCTGTAAGATGTCATCCAGGATACAAGACTGATGTACATATTATAAGATATTACATGTCTCTATATCAGCATAATCCACACACATATCCCTACCATTCATCTTCTCCGTCCACACCAGTGCCAGCAAGCCGTGGCCTGTAGGACTGGCATACACTCTCCAGGATTCGGAGGAACACCTCAAATTCAGTGTGTGGAGCACAGATCCCTACCCTGCAATGTTCACAAGGACAAGGTGTAATCTATAGAGGGACCAGCAGTCAGGACCCTGCAATGTTCACAAGGACAAGGTGTGATCTATAGAGGGACCAGCAGTCAGTACCCTGCAATGTTCACAAGGACAAGGTGTAATCTATAGAGGGACCAGCAGTCAGGACCCTGAGGACCCTGCAATGTTCACAAGGACAAGGTGTGATCTAAAGAGGGACCAGCAGTCAGGACCCTGCAATGTTCACAAGGCTGCATGCTCGGTTGGGGTTCTGGTATCAGATTTGTGGGGGTCATGTTTTTTTGTCATTTTTCCCACACGATTCCTTCCTTAAAGGTGAGCAGCAAACGTTATAATTTTTATTAAGTTTTACTCTGTGAATGAGAACATGTAACAGATATAAAGTAGGTGTCATCCCAATATGGCTGCAAACGTGGAAATAGCTTTAGGTGAGCATCAAAGAATTAGCGCTGGTGCCCCATTCAAACGGTCACCATTCAGACGCCCATAAAACCAGCAGAGGCCGGCCAGCAGACCTGGGCACGGTAGGTGGAGCTGGTAGCAGCTCCACAGACAATCATAGACAATGATGATGGACCATCAGGGCACCCTTGTTGCCCAATCCACCATACTGGGAATAGACTCTCTACCATCTATGAAGAGCCAGGCTTCCACATTCATGTGAGTTGTCCTGTCCCTGTCTGTCTACATTTCAGTTCACACTCATGGCTAGCTCATGTTCTCTTACATAAGACAGAGTTTATCCATAGAGACACTATACAGAGCAGAGGGCATGTATTTGTCCCACTCCACACAAAGGACAGGAGAAAAAGCGCAACTTCCCTTTATAGGTGAAGTTCTGCTTTAAGATCAGGCAGCACAGAGGCTTAGTGGTTAGCACTTGTGCCTTGCAGCACTGGGGTGTTTGGTTCATATCTTGACCAGGAGACTGTCTGCATGGAGTCTGCATGTTCTCCCTGGGCTTGTGTGGGTTTCCTCCTACAGTCCAAAGACATGTTGGTAGGTTAAATGGCTCCATTCGGTGTCGCCAAGATGGCTGCTTCACCTCCTAAGCGCTTTGAGTGGACATCACTGATGTACCCCGCTCAGCGGGGGCGGGCCTCAGAAAACAGAGGCCGCATATGGGCAACAGAGAGGCTTAGTGGTTAGCCTTGCAGCACTGGGGTCCATGGTTCAAATCCTGACCAGGAAACCATCTGCGTGGAGTATTCATGTTCTCCCTGTGCTTGCGTGGGTTTCCTCCGGGTACTCCGGTTTCCTCCCACACTCCTCACGTTGGTGGTGCAGTGGTAAGCATATCTACTTTTCAAGCAGTTGACTCGGGTTCGATTCCCGGCCAACGTAATCTCACAAGATGGCTGTCTCCCCTGGTAAGTGTCACCCCCCCCCCCCCTTTCCCATTATATACAATGTTCTCGCTATAGTACTGTGCAAAAGATTTATCCAGGTTTTAACAAATGCTGTAACCATAGGGGCCATGTGATCTCTTCCTGGCTTTGTCCTGGTTGGAGATCACTATGAACCTACCATGGGGGCAGTGGCGGCCCGTCCATAGGGGGCGCCGCCCCCCCTCCTGTGGTCACAAAAAAAAAAAAAAAAAAAAAGGGCCTTTTAAGAGTTTTTTTTGTTTTTTAACCACTTAACAACCGCTCCCTGTATATATACGTCGGCAGAATGGCACCGACAGGCACAATCACGTAGAGCAGGGATATGCAATTAGCGGACCTCCAGCTGTTGCCAAACTACAAGTCCCATGAGGCATAGCGAGACTGACAGCAGCAAGCATGACACCCAGAGGCAGAGGCATGATGGGACTTGTAGTTTTGCAACAGCTGGAGGTCCGCTAATTGCATATCTATGACGTAGAGCATACGTGATCGCCTTTGTACAGTTGGGGGGTCCGATCGGACCCCCCTCCTATACAGTGAGCGGCCGTTTATCGTTGGGGAGCGATCAGAGATGAGGGGGTGACCATTCGATTTCGGCCACCCCCTCGCGATCGCTCCCGGCGAATGAAAATGCTTCCTCCGCCATGTGATGTAAACACAGGCAGGAGGAAGTGATGTCATCTCCCTCGCGGCGGTCTTTTCGATTCCGGCGCCGAGGAGAGAGGAAGCAGGTTAGTGCACCAACAGTCCACTGACACTTAGGTACACATAGGCACACATTTCACCCCCCAGATCACCCCCCAGGTCACCCCCCAGCCCCCAATTACATTGTCACTGATTGCAGTGATCATTTATTTTACTGATCACTGCATTTAGTGTCATCTGTGATAGTAAAAAGTTGCAGGGCAGTTAGGATTAGGCCCCTTTAGGTCCAGGGTAGCCCCCTGACCCCCCCTAATAAAGGTTTAACCCCCTTGATCGCCCCCCAGGTAACCCTTTCACCCCCTAACGCCAGCGTCACTAAGCGATCGTATTTTCGATCGCTGTATTTAGTGCCGGTGGTGCCCTAGATAGCCAGTTATTTATTTTTAGTTTCGCCGCAGGTTTTTAGAGCGTCAGGTACCCCCATATATTATTTTAACCCCCTGATTGCCCCTAGAGTTAACCCTTTCACCAGTGATCACCGTATAAGCGTCACTGGTGACACTGGTTACCCAGTTAGTTATTTATGTAACCCGTCAGGTTTTTATATAGCGTCGGGTACCCCCATATTTAACCTAATAAAGGTTTTAACCCCCTGATTGCCCCTAGTTAACCCTTTCACCAGTGATCACCATATAAAGGTTACGGGTGACGCTGGTTGGTTAGTTTGCTTTTTATAGCATCAGGGCACCCGCTGTATATAACCCAATAAAGGTTTAACCCCCTGATCGCCTGGCGGGTGAGATCAATTAGGTTTTAGTGCCAGAGAGGGTCTGCGTCGCCCCAGGCAGCGTTAGGTTAGTGCCAGTAACGCTAACACCCACGCGCAAAGCATACACCTCCCTTAGTGGTATAGTATCTGATCAGATCTATACTAGCGTCCCCAGCGGTTTAGGGTTCCCAAAAATGCAGTGTTAGCGGGATCAGCCCAGATACCTGCTAGCACCTGCGTTTAGCCCCCCCTGCCCAGCCCAGCCCAGCCCAGCCCACCCAAGTGCAGTATCGATCGATCACTGTCACTTACCAAACACAAAACACATAACTGCAGCGTTCGCAGAGACAGTCCTGATCCCTGCGACCGCTAACAGTTTTTTTTGTAGCGTTTGATACATTTGCTGACGACAGTCAGGTGCTTTTTTTTTCCTGTGAATCTTACTAGTGTACCCCTAAATTTAGAGCCCAAAATGGCAAGTCGAAGGTACACTAGGAAAGAGGCCTACGAGATTCTAAGCATGACAGATAGTGAAGAGGAGGTCACGTATCTGTCAGATTCAGGCTCAGAATATCTTCCCGTAGAAGACAGTGACGTCAGCGGCCCCACGTCAGATAGCTCTGACGACGAAGTTGAGGTCCCTGCTAAGGTCAGGCGTACCCGATCCCGATCTTCTGAGGTTGTTGAGGAGCAAGAACCGCAGGGCTCTCGTATCATGGAGCAGAGTAGTACTAGCGCCGCTATTCCTTCTGATGAATTGGCAAGCACCAGCGGCCTAGTACAGCCTTGGGCGTACATCCAGCACTGCAGTATCACTTGGTGACGTGGCGAGTCCCATAAGTGCAGTTCAAGCTGGCGAGGTGGCAAGCACAAGTAGTGTCCCGCTGCCACCAAGAAGACAAAGGCAGGCCCGTCGTGCCCATAGTGCCCTTCCTGCAGAATTTGCCTATCCTGATTGGGTCCCCACCACTTCTGCAGAACCCGTACTTCCCCCATTCACTGCCCAACCCGGTATTCGGGTGGAAACAGCTGATTTTATGCCAATCGATTTTTATTCGCTGTTTTTCACAGAAGATCTCTATAGATCTATTGTGGACCAGAGTCATTTATATGCTGGTCAATTCATCGCCGCTAATCCCCAGTTGCCTTCCATTGCCAAAGATTGGAAACCAATTACGGTTTCCGAATTTAAGACCTTTCTGGGCCTTTCCCTCAACATGGGCACACATAAATTCCCGTCATTGCGTGCTTATTGGTCCACGCACCCAATTGACCACATGCCCGTGTTCTCTGCCTCCATGCCCAGGAAACGATACAAGCAGATTTTGCGGTTCATGCTCTTCAACGACAATGAACTTTGTCGTCCACGTGGGGACCCTGAATACGACCGGCTCTATAAAATTCGGCCCCTCATAAACCACTTCAACGAACGTTTTGCAGCCTTGTTTACTCCCGATCAAGCTGTCTGCGTTGATGAGTCCCTGATTAAATTTTCTGGCCGCTTGGCTTTCAAGCAGTACCTTCCCAGCAAGCGTGCCAGATACGGGGTCAAGCTCTATAAGTTCTGTGACAGGGCAACAGGCTATGTATGGAGCTTTATGGTTTATGAGGGAAAAGACAGTCAGATTGAGTCGGTCAACTGCCCGGATTACATAGGGAGCGCTGGCAAGATAGTGTGGAACTTGGTGTCACCCTTATTCGGAAAGGGGTACCACTTGTATGTGGACAATTATTACACGAGCGTGCCACTGTTTAGTCACTTGTTTGATCATCAGATTGGAGCATGTGGCACCATGCGACCTAATCGCCGGGGCTTTCCCCAGCGGCTTGTAGATGCCCGTCTTAGGCTGGGGGAGAGAGCCTGCGTGAAGTGTAATAACTTGCTCGCTATGAAGTGGAGGGACAATAAGAATGTTTTCCTTCTTACCTCCCTTCATGCAGACACGACAGTCCAAATTCCTACGGCGACTGGTGTTGTGGAGAAACCCCTCCGTGTCCACGAATATAACAAAAATATGGGAGGGGTGGACCTCAACGACCAGTTGATGGCGCTGTAGCTAATTGACCGTAAGGCGAGACGCTGGTACAAAAAAGTGTCTCTATCCTTATTTCAATTGGCTTTGCTGAACGCTCATGTGCTATACAGAGCTTCAGGCGGGACTTTATCTCTTCTAAAATTCCAGAATGAGATAGTCACAGAACTCCTGTATCCAGGCGGTTCTGCACCTCACCATCCCCTACCAAATGCAGTAAGCCGGCTGCATGAGAGGCATTATCCGTATGTCCTCCCGAGTACCCCTACCCAACGAGCCCCCCAAAAAAGATGTCGTGTCTGTAGCAAGCGCGGATTTAGGCGTGACACCCGTTATTATTGTCCACTCTGTCCTGACAAACCTGGTCTTTGCCTTGGTGAATGTTTTGAACGCTACCACTCAAAAGTGAAGTTTTAGCGTAGGGTACAGCATTTCACAGACTAGGACACACTTACACAGGGTCTCCCAAGATGCCATTACATTTTGAGAGACCCGAACCATTACAGTTGTTAAAGTTTAAAAAAAAAAAGTGTAAAAAAAAACGTAAAAAACAAAAAACACAAAAAAAATATAAAATAAAAAAAACAAAAATAGTTGTCGTTTTATTGTTCTCTCTCTCTCTCTATTTTCTCTCTATTGTTCTGCTCTTTTTTACTGTATTCTATTCTGCAATGTTTTATCATGCTTGCTTTTCAGGTATGTAATTTTTTTGTTTTCAGGTGCGCCATTCAACTGCAGCGCGGAATTATTTATCTTGACAGCAACAGCGTTTGCTCCCACGATACATAAAGCCGTGACTCCAGTGCTGTAGGAGGTGATTTCACCACCACAGTTAAAAAAAAAAAAAAGAGCATATATGCCGAAGCATGGGGGCAGCAGGGGCGGAGGAGTGATTTTGCTCCTAATGCCGCGTATATACGGTCGAAATTCCGACGGAGGCTTGCCCGTGGAAAAGTTCGACCGTGTGTACGCGGCATAACTTTTTTGCGGGAGGATGCCCCCATGCTTCGGCATATATGCCCATCATTAGAAGTGGGTGGATGAAGGGCGGTATTCTAATGGTGGGCATACCCACCGATCAATCTCTTTTTTTCGTTCAGCCAACAGGCTGCATGAAAAAAAAGATTACAATACATGTCCAACAAGGACCAGCAACGTACTGGTATGTTGCTGGACTTTGAATGTTTATACCAGAATGATGCCTGCAGGTTTAGGTATCATCTTGGTATCATTCTTTTCAGCCAGTGGCCGGCTTTCATGTAAAAGCAATTCTAGCAGATAATTAGCCTCTAGACTGCTTTTACAAGCAGTGGGAGGGAATGCCCCCCCCCCTGATATAAACAGCGCCATTGGGAAAGCATTTTATCACACCGATCTTGGTGTGATCAGATGCTTTGAGGGCAGAGGAAAGATCTAGGGTCTAACCCCTCATTTTTTTTTCAAAAAAAGGGTACCTGTCACTACTTATTGCTATCATAGGGGATATTTACATTCCCTGAGATAACAATAAAAATGATAAAAAAAAATATAAATATGGAAGGAACAGTTTAAAAATAAAAATAAAAAAGCAAAATAAAAAATAAAAATAAAAAAGCACCGCTGTCCCCCCCTGCTCTTGCGCAAAGGCGAACGCAAGCATCGGTCTAGCGTCATATGTAAACAGCAATTGCATCATGCATGTGAGGTATCACCGCGAAGGTCAGATCGAGGGCAGTAATTTTAGCAGTAGACCTCCTCTGTAAATCTAACGTGGTAACCTGTAAAGGCTTTTAAATGCTTTTAAAAATGAATGTAGTTTCTCGCCGCTGCGCGTTTGTGCGCAATTTTAAAGCATGTCGTGTTTGGTATCCATGTACTCGGCCTAAGATCATCTTTTTTATTTCATCAAACATTTGGGCAATATAGTGTTTTTTAGTGCATTAAAAATAAAAAAAGTGTTTTTTCCCCCAAAAAATGCGTTTGAAAAATCGCTGCGCAAATACTGTGTGGAAAAAAAAATGCAACACCCACTATTTTAATTTGTAGGGCCTTTGTTTAAAAATATATATAATGTGTGGGGGTTCAACATAATTTTCTTGCAAAAAAAAAATGTTTTCATGTAAACAAAAAGTGTCAAAAAGGGCTTTGTCTTCAAATGGTTAGAAGAGTGGATGATGTGTGACATAAGCTTCCTAATGTTATGCATAAAATGCCAGGACAGTTCAAAACCCCCCCAAATGACCCCATTTTGGAAAGTAGACACCTCAAGCTATTTGCTGAGAGGCATGTTGAGCCCATTGAATATTTTTTTTTTTTTGTCCCAAGTGATTGAATAATGACAAAAAAAAAAAAGTGTACAAAAAGTTGTCACTAAATGATATATTGCTCAAACATGCCATGGGCATATGTGGAATTACACCCCAAAATACATTCTGTTGCTTCTCCTGAGTACGGGGATACCACATGTGTGAGACATTTTGGGAGCCTAGCCGCGTACAGGACCCCGAAAACCAAGCACCGCCTTCAGGATTTCTAAGGGTGTAAATTTTTGATTTCACTCCTCACTGCCTATCACAGTTTCGGAGGCCATGGAATGCCCAGATGGCACAAAACCCCCCCACATGACCCCATTTTGGAAAGTAGACACCCCAAGCTATTTGCTGAGAGGTATGTTGAGTATTTTGCAGATCTCGCTTTTTGTCACAAAGTTTTAAAAATTGAAAAAAGAAAAAAAAAAAAATGTCTTTCTTCATTTTCAAAAACAAATGAGAGCTGTAAAATACTCACCATGCCTCTCGGCAAATAGCTTGGGGTGTCTATATTCCAAAATGGGGTCATTTGTGGGGGTTTTGGGCTATTTTGACATTTTATGGCCTTCAAAACTGTGATAGGTAGTGAGGAGTGAAATCAAAAATTTGCGCCCTTAGAAATCCTGAAGGCGGTGCTTGGTTTTCGGGGGCCGGTACGCGGCTAGGCTCTCAAAAAGTCCCACACATGTGGTATCCCCGTACTCAGGAGAAGCAGCCAAATGTATTTTGGGGTGCAATTCCGCATATAACCATGGCATGTGTGAGCAATATATATCATTTAGTGACAACTTTTTGTAAATTTTTTTTTTCTTTTTGTCATTATTCAATCACTTGGGACAAAAAAAAAATATTCAATGGGCTCAACATGCCTCTCAGCAATTTCCTTGGGGTGTCTACTTTCCAAAATGGGGTCATTTTGGGGGGTTTTGTGCGATTTTGGCATTTTATGGCCTTCAAAACTGTGATAGGTAGTGAGGAGTGAAATCAAAAATTTATGCCCTTAGAAACCTTGAAGGCGGTGCTTGGTTTTTGGGGCCCCGTACGCGACTAGGCTCCCAAAAAGTCCCACACATGTGGTATCCCCGTTCTCAGGAGAAGCAGCAGAATGTATTTTGGGGAGTAATTTCACATATGCCCATGGCATGTGTGAGCAATATATCATTTAGTGACAACTTTGTGCAAAAAAAAAAAAGTTTGTCATATTCCCGCAACTTGTGGCAAAATATAAAATATTCCATGGACTGAACATGCCTCTCAGTAAATAGCTTGGGGTGTCTACTTTCCAAAATGGGGTCATTTGGGGGGGTTTTGTGCTATTTTGGCATTTTATGGCCTTCGAAACTGTGATAGGTAGTGAGAAGTGAAATCAAAAATTTGCGCCCTTAGAAATCCTGAAGGCGGTGCTTGGTTTCCGGGGTCCCGTACGTGGCTAGGCTCCTAAAAAGTCCCACACATGTGGTATCCCCGTACTCAGGAGAAGCAGCAGAATGTATTTTGGGGTGCAATTCCACATATAACCATGGCATGTTTGAGCAATATATCATTTAGTGACAAATTTTTGTATTTTTTCTTTTTTTTTGTCATTATTCAATCACTTGGGACAAAAAAAAAAATATTCAATGGGCTCAACATGCCTCTCAGCAATTTCCTTGGGGTGTCTACTTTCCAAAATGGGGTCATTTGGGGGGGTTTTGTACTGCTCTGCCATTTTAGCACCTCAAGAAATGAGATAGGCAGTCATAAATTAAAAGCTGTGTAAATTCCAGAAAATGTACCCTAGTTTGTAGACGCTATAACTTTTGCGCAAACCAATAAATATACGCTTATTGACATTTTTTTTACTAAAGACATGTGGCTGAATACATTTTGGCCTAAATGTATGACTACAATTGAGTTTATTCGATTTTTCTTATAACAAAAAGTAGAAAATATCATTTTTTTCAAAATTTTCGGTCTTTTTCCGTTTATATCGCAAAAAATAAAAATCGCAGAGGCAATCAAATACCATTAAAAGAAAGCTCTATTTGTGGGAAGAAAAGGACGCAAATTTAGTTTGGGTACAACATTGCATGTCCGCACAATTTACAGTTAAAGCAGCGCAGTGCAAAATTCTGAATTCACCTCTGGTCCTTTAGCTACCAAATGGTCCGGGGCTTAAGTGGTTAATGTCTTTTTTTTTTTTTTTTTACACATGACGGTGCGACCATAGTGGGCGCAGAAGCGCCGCTACCGCTCGCTTCTGCGCCCGGCCGTCACTCACAACAATACATAGGTTCATGCATTGCATGAACCTATGTATTGCTGCCGCCCACTATTCAGATGGCCGGCCCCTTAAGCGCCGGCCATCTGAATAACAGCGTCTGATTGGCCTTTAGAAGTGCCTATCAGAGCCAGCAGGCTCTGATAGGCTTCCCGACTACAGCCTGAGGGCTGTAATCGGCTTCTAAATACCTAATGAGAGGACGCACAGGGGTGCGTTCCCTGGCCAATCAGGTTCACCGGGTCTGGTTACCGGTAACCTGATTGGCTGAAGTGACATCGAGGGCGGAAGAAGACATCGAGGACGGAAGGACGGCGGCGCTGACTCGGGGAAGGTAAGTGCAGGGCTGGGGGGGCGACAAGCTGGCTGTATATTGGGGGACAAACTGGCTGTATATTGGGGGAGAAACTGGCTGTATATTGGGGGAGAAACTGGCTGTATATTGGGGGAGAAACTGGCTGTATATTGGGGGAGAAACTGGCTGTATTATGGGGGAGAAACTGGCTGTATTATGGGGGAGAAACTGGCTGTATTATGGGGGAGAAACTGGCTGTATTATGGGGGAGAAACTGGCTGTATTATGGGGGAGAAACTGGCTGTATTATCGGGGGACAAACTGGCTGTATTATCGGGGGACAAACTGGCTGTATTATCGGGGGACAAACTGGCTGCATTTGGGGACAAACTAGTGGCGTTTGGGCACAGTGGCTGCGTTTAATGGGCACAGTGGCGGCAATTGATGTTTTTTTTTTTTCTGTTTGTTTGCGCCCCCCCAAAAAATTTGAGCACCAGCCGCCACTGCATGGGGGCCATGTGATCCCTGCTTGCTATGTCCTGGTCGGAGATCACTATGTACCTACCATGGGGGCCATGTGATCCCCGCATTGCTATGCTACAATCAGTCCGTCCCCACATGCAAGGGTGCGAGGGGTAACCTTAAATTCTGAACTGTCCTTTCAGGCCCATTCAATCCCTGTCCAAATCATGCCGCCTTGGCCTCTGCAACATTTCCAGAATACGCCCCTTTTTAACTAATGACACCACTAAGCTTCTAATTCACTCCCTGGTCATCTCTCGCCTCGACTACTGCAACTCCCTCCTCATTGGATCACCTTTACATAGACTATCCCCCCTTCAGTCCATCATGAATGCTGCTGCAAGACTCATACATCTTACCAATCATTCAGTGTCTTCCACCCCTCTCTGCCAATCCCTCCACTGGCTCCCACTCACCCAACAAATAAAATTCAAAGTACCAACAATAATTTACAAAGGCATCCACAACTTGGCCCCCAGCTACATCAACCTAGTCCCAAAATACCAACCAAGCCGCTCTCTTCGGTCCTCCCAAGACCTTCTGCTCTCTAGCTCCCTTGTCACCTTCTCCCATGCTCGCCTCCAGGATTTCTCCAGAGATTCTCCCATCCTCTGGAACTCCCTACCTCAATCTGTCCGACTGTCCCCTAATCTATCCATATTTAGACGATCCCTGAAAACTCTACTCTTTAACCACTTAAGCCCCAGACCATTTGGTAGCTAAAGGACCAGAGGTGAATTCAGAATTTTGCACTGCGCTGCTTTAAATGTAAATTGTGCGGACAAGCAATGTTGTACCCAAACGAAATTTGCGTCCTTTTCTTCCCACAAATAGAGCTTTCTTTTAATGGTATTTGATTGCCTCTGCGATTTTTATTTTTTGCGATATAAACGGAAAAAGACCGAACATTTTGAAAAAAAATGATATTTTCTACTTTTTGTTATAAGAAAATCGAATAAACTCAATTTTAGTCATACATTTAGGCCAAAATGTATTCAGCCACATGTCTTTAGTAAAAAAAAAAAAAATGACAATAAGCGTATATTTATTGGTTTGCGCAAAAGTTATAGCGTCTACAAACTAGGGTACATTTTCTGGAATTTACACAGCTTTTAGTTTATGACTGCCCATCTCATTTCTTGAGGTGCTAAAATGACAGGGCAGTACAAACCCCCCCCCCCCCCCCAAATGACCCCATTTTGGAAAGTAGACATCCCAAGGAAATTGCTGAGAGGCATGTTGAGCCCATTGAATATTTTTTTTTTTTTTGTCTCAAGTGATTGAATTATGACAAAAAAAAAAATTACAAAAAGTTGTCACTAAATGATATATTGCTCACACATGCCATGGTTATATGTGGAATTGCACCCCAAAATACATTTTGCTGCTTCTCCTCAGTACGGGGATACCACATGTGTGGGACTTTTTGGGAGCCTAGCCGCGTACGGGACCCCGGAAACCAAGCACCGCCTTCAGGATTTCTAAGGGCGCAAATTTTTGATTTCACTCCTCACTACTTATCACAGTTTCGAAGGCCATAAAAGGCCAAAATAGCACAAAAACCCCCCAAATGACCCCATTTTGGAAAGTAGACACCCCAAGCTATTTGCTGAGAGGCATGGTGAGTATTTTACAGCTCTCATTTGTTTTTGAAAATGAAGAAAGAAAATATTTTTTTTTTTTTTACATTTTCAAAACTGACAAAAAGCGAGATCTGCAAAATACTCACAATACCTCTCAGCAAATAGCTTGGGGTGTCTACTTTCCAAAATGGGGTCATTTGGGGGGGTTTTGTGCCATCTGGGCATTCCATGGCCTCCGAAACTGTGATAGGCAGTGAGAAGTGAAATCAAAAATTGACACCCTTAGAAAGCCTGAAGGCGGTGCTTGGTTTTTGGGGTCCCGTACGCGGCTAGGCTCCCAAAAAGTCTCACACATGTGGTATCCCCGTACTCAGGAGAAGCAACAGAATGTATTTTGGGGTGTAATTCCACATATAACCATGGCATGTTTGAGCAATATATCATTTAGTGAAAACTTTGTGCAAAAAAAGTAAAAATAAATAAAAAAAATTTCTTTTTTTCGCAACTTGTGTCAACATATAAAATATTCCATGGACTCGACATGCCTCAGTATATAGCTTGGGGTGTCTACTTTCCAAAATGGGGTCATTTGGGGGGGGGGGTTTGAACTGTTCTGGCATTTTATACACAACATTAGGAAGCTTATGTCACACATTATCCACTCTTCTAACCACTTTTTTTTTGCAAGAAAATTATGTTGGACCCCTAAACATTATATATATTTTTAAAGCAAAGGCCCTACAGATTAAAATGGTGGGTGTTGCATTTTTTTTTCTACACAGTATTTGCGCAGTGATTTTTCAAACGCATTTTTTGGGGAAAAAATACACTTTTTTTTATTTTAATGCACTAAAACACACGATATTGCCCAAATGTTTGATGAAATAAAAAAGATGATCTTAGGCCGAGTACATAGATACCAAACATGACATGCTTTAAAATTTCGCACAAACGCGCATTGGCGACAAACTACATACATTTTTAAAAGCCTTTAAAAGCCTTTACAGGTTACGCCGTTAGATTTACAGAGGAGGTCTACTGCTAAAATTACTGCCCTCGATCTGATACCTCACATGCATGGTGCAATTGCTGTTTACATATGACGCCAGACCGACGCTTGCGTTCGACATTGGGCAAGAGCAGGGCAGGACAGGGGTGCTTTTTTTTTTATTATTATTAACTTTGCTTTTTCATTTTATTTTTAAACTGTTGCTTCCATATTTGTTTATTTTGTATAATTTTTATTGTTATCTCAGGGAATGTAAATATCCCCTATGATAGCAATAGGTAGTGACAGGTACTCTTTTTTTGAAAAAACTGGGGTCTATTGGACCCTAGATCTTTCCTCTGCCCTCAAAGCATCTGACCACACCAAGATCGGTGTGATAAAATGCTTTCCCAATGGCGCTTTTTTTTTACATTCCCTCACACTGCTTGTAAAAGCAGTCCAGAGGCTAATTAGCCACTAGGATTGCTTTTACATGAAAGCCGGCCACTGGCTGAAAAGAATGATACCAAGATGATACCTAAACCCACAGGCATCATTCTGGTATAAACATTCAAAGTCCAGCAACATACCAGTACGTTGCTGGTCCTTGTTGGACATGTATTGTAATCTTTTTTTTCATGCAGCCTGTTGGCTGAACGAAAAAAAAAGATTGATCGGTGGGTATGCCCACCATTAGAATACCGCCCTTCATCCACCCACTTCTAATGATGGGCATACATGCACCATTTATATATGCCGAAGCATGGGGGCATCCTCCCGCAAAAGATATGCCGCACACACATGGTCAGACTTTTCCACGGGCAAGCCTCCGTCGGAATTTCGACCGTATGTACGCGGCATTAGGAGCAAAATCGCTCCTCCGCCCCTGCTGCCCCAATGCTTCGGCATATATGCTTTTTTTTTTTTAAACTGTGGTGGTGAAATCACCTCCTACAGCACTGGAGTCGCAGGGATCAGGCCTGTCTCTGCGAACGCTGCAGTTATGTGTGTTGTGTTTTGTAAGTGACAGTGATCGATGGATACTGCACTTGGGTGGCCTGGGCTGGACGGAGGGGCAAAACGCAGGTGCCAGCAGGTATCTGGGCTGATCCCGCTAACACTGCGTTTTTGGGAACCCTAAACTGCTGGGGACGCTAGTATAGATCTGATCAGATCAGATATTGATCTGTTCAGATACTATACCACTAAGGGGGGTGTATGCTTCACACGTGGGTGTTAGCGCTACTGGCACTAACCTGACGCTGCCTGGGGTGTGACGCAGACCCTCTCTGACGCTAAAACCTAATTGATATCACCCGCCGGGCGATCAGGGGGTTAAACCTTTATTGGGTTATATATACGGCGGGTGCCCTGACACTATAAAAAGCAAACTAACTAACCAGCGTCACCCGTAACACTTATATGGTGATCACTGGTGAAAGGGTTAACTAGGGGCAATTAGGGGGTTAAAACCTTTATTAGGTAATATATGGGGGTACCTGACGCTATATAAAAACCTGACGGGGAACCTAAAAAAAATTACTGGCTACCGATCGGCATCACCGACACTAAGACAGCGATCAGAAAAACGATCGCTTAGCGACAGTGGTGATAGGGGGTGAAAGGGTTACCTGGGGGGCAATCAAGGGGGTTAAACCTTTATTATTAGGTAATATATGGGGGTACCCGATGCTATAAAAACCTGCGGCGAACCTAAAAAAAATTACTGGCTACCGATCGGCATCACCGACGCCAAGACAGCGATCAGAAAAACAATCGCTTAGCGACAGTGGTGATAGGGGGTGAAAGGGTTACCTGGGGGGCGATCAAGGGGGTTAAACCTTTATTAGGTAATATATGGGGGTACCCGACGCTATAAAAACCTGCGGCGAACCTAAAAAAAATAACTGGCTACCGATCTGCATCACTGACGCTAAGACAGCGATCAGAAAAGCGACAGTGGTGATAGGGGGTGAAAGGGTTATCTGGGGGGTGATCAGGGGGTTAAACCTTTATTAGGGGGGGGGTTATGGGGCTACACTGGACCTAAGACTAAACTTTAGTGACACTTTTACAGTCACAAATGTCACTGATTGCAGTGATCAGTAAATAAATGGTCACTGCAATCAGTGACACTGTGACTGGCGGCTGATCTGGGGGGGGCGATTTATGTGCCTATGTGTCCTGGTGTCAGTGTAGTGTTAGTGCACTAACCTGACATCTTCTCCTGTGCGGCGCTCGGTATATGTGAGCGCCGCAGGAGAGATGACATCACTTCCTCTGCCTGTGTAAACATTACACAGGCAGGGAAGCTCTCTCATTCGCAGGGAGCGATCGAGAGAGGGTGGCCGGAATCGAACGGCCGTCCCCTCATCCCGGATCGCTCCCGAACACTTAACCACCGCTCACTGTACAGAAGGGGGGTCCGATGGGACCCCCCAACTATACAAAGGCGATCACGTAGATATACGTGATTCTGCCTGTCGGTGCCATTCTGCCAACGTATTTTTACAGTGGGCGGTCGTTAAGTGGTTAAAGAAGCCTATCCTGCTTCTAACTAACTTGTACTTCCTCTATCAGCTCATCCCTCACAGGTATTACCTTTTGTATCAATTGACCCTCCCTTTTTAGATTGTAAGCTCTAATGAGCAGGGCCCTCTGATTCCTCTTGTACCAAATTGTAATGTCTGCCTTTATTTTGTAAAGCGCTGGGCAAACTGTTGGCGCTATATAAACCCTGTATTATAATAATAATAATCATAATAATAATAATTAGGGTTGTCCCGATACCGATACTAGTATTGGGACCGATACCGAGCATTTGCCTCAGTACTTTTACTCGGGCAAATGCTCCGATGCTTCACCCGATACTTGTACAGCCAGGGATGATCGGTGCGGCCGGGGGAGTTACAAACACCGATCTCCCTGTAAAGATTTCTATAAAGCCTGGCCGCTTCTCCCCGGACCCCCCCCCCCCTTTTCAGCTGCTTTAGTGAAATCTTTTACAGCGGTGATCGGTGCAACTCCCCCCAAAGCCACACCGATCACCGCTGACTGTATCCTCCTCCAGTCCCTCCTCCGTGCTCCGTGTCCCCCTTCATTGTGCTGCTCTCCCTGTCCAGGCTTCACCCCGTGTCTCCCCCTCCGTGCCCCCCTCCATTGTGCTGCTCTCCCCCTCCGTGCTCCGTGTCCCTGTCCATGTCCTCCTCTGCCCTCGATCTGTCAGGATGGAGAGCGGAGGTAGGAGCCGGTAAACCCGGCTTCTTCTTTTCCGAATGAACAGAGTCAGTCGTCACTGACTCTGTCCATTCACATAACTGAAACATCGTAACTGGTATTTACTATGCTTCAGTTTATGAATGGAGAGGAGCTTCCGTCTCCTGTCCATTCATTTTCAGTGCAGCAGAGGCTGCTGAGAAAGGCACTGGGGAATATGTGTCCCTAGTCCCTTTCTCTGTCTCAAAGGTGAGATGTCAAAAATAAATTAATTGTAAAAAAAAAAAATACACTGACACCATCCACAAAAAAAAAAATACTGACAAAAATAAAAAATACTGACACGTGCCACAGAACATTAAAAAAAGTATCGTAATCGGTATCGGCGAGTACTTGAAAAAAAACTATCAGTACTTGTTCTCGGTCTTAAAAAAGTGGTATTGGGACAACCCTAATAATAATAATAATGTCCTGGTTGGAGATCACTATGAACCTACCATAGGGGCCTTGTGATCCCTGCATTGCTATGTCCTAGTCAGAGATCACTATGAACCTATCACAGGAGTCATGTGATCATCATATTGATCAAATCATTTATTTACAACATTTATAAAAAAATAAAAAATAAAAAATAAAAAAAAAAGATAAAAAAGGGGGGACAGTAGGTGGGCTCCTTGGATCTCCCATGTTGTGTACAGGAGCTCTCAGGGGGGACAGTAGGTGGGCTCCTTGGATCTCCCATGTTGTGTACAGGAGCTCTCAGGGGGGACAGTAGGTGGGCTCCTTGGACCTCCCATGTTGTGTACAGGAGCTCTCAGGGGGACAGTAAGTGGGCTCCTTGGATCTTCCATGTTGTGTACAGGAGCTCTCAGGGGGGACAGTAGTTGGGCTCCTTGGACCTCCCATGTTGTGTACAGGAGCTCTCAGGGGGACAGTAGGCGGGCTCCTTGGATCTTCCATGTTGTGTACAGCTCTCAGGGGGGACAGTAGGTAGGCTCCTTGGATCTCCCATGTTGTGTACAGGAGCTCTCAGGGGGACAGTAGGCGGGCTCCTTGGATCTCCCATGTTGTGTACAGGAGCTCTCAGGGGGGACAGTAGGCGGGCTCCTTGGATCTTCCATGTTTTGTACAGCTCTCAGGGGGGACAGTAGGTAGGCTCCTTGGATCTCCCATGTTGTGTACAGGAGCTCTCAGGGGGACAGTAGGCGGGCTCCTTGGATCTCCCATGTTGTGTACAGGAGCTCTCAGGGGGGCAGTAGGCAAGCTCCTTGGATCTCCCATGTTGTGTACAGGAGCTCTCAGGGGGGACAGTAGGCGGGCTCCTTGGATCTCCCATGTTGTGTACAGGAGCTCTCAGGGGGGACAGTAGGTGGGCTCCTTGGACCTCCCATGTTGTGTACAGGAGCTCTCAGGGGGGACAGTAGGTAGGCTCCTTGGATCTCCCATGTTGTGTACAGGAGCTCTCAGGGGGACAGTAGGCGGGCTCCTTGGACCTCCCATGTTGTGTACAGGAGCTCTCAGGGGGGACAGTAGGCGGGCTCCTTGGATCTCCAATGTTGTGTACAGGAGCTCTCAGGGGGACAGTAGGCGGGCTCCTTGGATCTCCCATGTTGTGTACAGGAGCTCTCAGGGGGACAGTAGGCGGGCTCCTTGGATCTCCCATGTTGTGTACAGGAGCTCTCAGGTAGGACAGTAGGCGGGCTCCTTGGATCTCCCATGTTGTGTACAGGAGCTCTCAGGGGGGACAGTAGGTGGGCTCCTTGGATCTCTCATGTTGTGTACAGGAGCTCTTAGGGGGGACAGTAGGCGGGCTCCTTGGATCTCTCATGTTGTGTACAGGAGCTCTCAGGGGGACAGTAGGCGGGCTCCTTGGATCTCCCATGTTGTGTACAGGCGCTCTCAGGGGGACAGTAGGCGGGCTCCTTGGATCTCCCATGTTGTGTACAGGAGCTCTCAGGGGGGCAGTAGGCAGCCTCCTTGGATCTCCCATGTTGTGTACAGGAGCTCTCAGGGGGACAGTAGGCAGGCTCCTTGGATCTCCCATGTTGTGTACAGGAGCTCTCAGGGGGACAGTAGGCGGGCTCCTTGGATCTAAAAAAACGGTACCCCTTAACTGTGCCCTTCCTATGTACAACCACTGCGCTTATGAAAAAAATGATGTGAAATACAGTACCTAAATAATGAAAAAGCAGCCACTCTAAATAAATAAATATAGATCAATAGTGTCAAATCTAAAAAGAAACCACACAGTGGCGCTAGAGGGTAATAATCTAGCGTGATATTGTCCTAAACAAATAACACCCTGTGACATATGTGAATATGTGCACAACCTAAAAAAATGTAAAAGGAAGAAAGTCCACACAATGTATAATTAAATCCAGTGCATAAATTCTTCCAATCTTCCACCACACACAGTGTTCAGTGATCCCTCTCCCGTCAGATGGACACTCACCACAGCAAGTTGCCTCACACTTTCGTGTTTGGCGTGAAAACGTAAACAAGGTCTTACAACTCAGTGTAGTCAATCTTCCAATTTCCAGTCAAGTGATTTAGAGGATTACTCCATATGCAAATATATAAAGAAAGCTCCAAATAGTGTGATAACGTAAACCACTCCAAATATTGCACTCACATGTAGCCCGTAACTCATGAGCAATAAACACTGCAAATACACTGCATCCAACTACACCACAAACTAGTGTATAGGTCGCGGCAGACCCTCGGTGTAACAATGATCTCTCACTGCCTTCCCGCTGCCATTCGCTCGTACTCCGCTGCTTGATTCGACCCTGTGACGTCACACGTTCCGTCAGACGATTGCCGCATAGCCACGCCCCGACATGTTTCGTCGTAAAGACTTAATCATGGGATCCTTGGATCTCCCATGTTGTGTACAGGAGCTCTCAGGGGGGACAGTAGGCGGGCTCCTTGGATCTCCCATGTTGATGCTTCTTTATAGAGCTGGCAGTGATCTGGGAGTATTGTTCTATTCTTAGGGAGAAGATCTCCTCCGGCATTTCCCTTCCCTGGCAGATGTGTCTGTGTTTGCTGCAATTATTGTCTCCCCTGGGGGGGGGGGGGGGGTAAATGAAACCCTCCCAGTCTCATCACAATGTACGTTCACCTGTAAGATGTCATCCAGGATACAAGACTGATGTACATATTATAAGATATTACATGTCTCTATATCAGCATAATCCACACACATACACTGCATACACTCTCCAGGATTCGGAGGAACACCTCAAATTCAGTGTGTGGAGCACAGATCCCTACCCTGCAAAGTTCACAAGGACAAGGTGTAATCTATAGAGGGACCAGCAGTCAGGACCCTGCAATGTTCACAAGGACAAGGTGTAATCTATAGAGGGACCAGCAGTCAGGACCCTGCAATGTTCACAAGGACAAGGTGTAATCTATAGAGGGACCAGCAGTCAGGACCCTGCAATGTTCACAAGGACAAGGTGTAATCTGTAGAGGGACCAGCAGTCAGGACCCTGCAATGTTCACAAGGACAAGGTGTAATCTATAGAGGGACCAGCAGTCAGGACCCTGCAATGTTCACAAGGACAAGGTGTAATCTATAGAGGGACCAGCAGTCAGGACCCTGGAATGTTCACAAGGACAAGGTGTGATCTATAGAGGAACCAGCAGTCAGGACCCTGCAATGTTCACAAGGACAAGGTGTAATCTATAGAGGGACCAGCAGTCAGGACCCTGCAATGTTCACAAGGACAAGGTGTGATCTATAGAGGGACCAGCAGTCAGGACCCTGGAATGTTCACAAGGACAAGGTGTAATCTATAGAGGGACCAGCAGTCAGGACCCTGCAATGTTCACAAGGACAAGGTGTAAACTATAGAGGGACCAGCAGTCAGGACCCTGCAATGTTCACAAGGACAAGGTGTGATCTATAGAGGGACCAGCAGTCAGGACCCTGAGGACCCTGCAATGTTCACAAGGACAAGGTGTAATCTATAGAGGGACCAGCAGTCAGGACCCTGCAATGTTCACAAGGACAAGGTGTGATCTATAGAGGGACCAGCAGTCAGGACCCTGGGGACCCTGCAATGTTCACAAGGACAAGGTGTAATCTATAGAGGGACCAGCAGTCAGGACCCTGCAATGTTCACAAGGACAAGGTGTGATCTATAGAGGGACCAGCAGTCAGGACCCTGGAATGTTCACAAGGACAAGGTGTGATCTATAGAGGGACCAGCAGTCAGGACCCTGGAATGTTCACAAGGACAAGGTGTGATCTATAGAGGGACCAGCAGTCAGGACCCTGCAATGTCCACAAGGACAAGGTGTAGTCTACAGAGGACAGTTGTCACAGTATACAGTGTATAACATTCAGACCTTGTTCACATGGACGTACCGCAGCGTTCACCTGTACGAGAGTCGTGTTTGTCTTCACAGTGGTTATCCTTCTTCATCCCCATACAGCCAATGCCTTTCATAAAAATAAATAAAAGTACACTCAGTATCCACAGATGTGCATTACCAAATATTAAAGTTAAGGCGTCCATGCTCACTGGATTTTGGCCCTGAAGAATGGGGCTCTGGTGTTTAGGTGTGGGAGGGGGGCACAGGGGTCCCGCTCAACCCCATTGCAGGCTGCCTGTCAGATTTTATAAGAGGCTGACTGCTGCTGTGGCTGGACGGTGCACCCAGCAGCACAAACATTTCATGCAGTTTGTGCCCAGGGACGAATGCCTAGATGCAAAGCAATCTGCATTCAGAGCCTGCGTCCCTGGGGACATACTGTGCGTACCGCTAGGTGCACCGTCCAGCCTCAGCATGAGTCAGCTTCCCATAGAATCTGACAGGCTGCAGGCAGCAAGGCTGGGTGGTGCAACTGTGCCCTCTGCTCCCACCAAAACACTCAGGGTTCACCGGACTAAAACACTCAGGGTTCACCGGACTAAAACACTCAGGGTTCACCGGACTAAAACACTCAGGGTTCACCGGACTAAAACACTCAGGGTTCACCGGACTAAAACACTCAGGGTTCACCGGACTAAAACACTCAGGGTTCACCGGACTAAAACACTCAGGGTTCACCGGACTAAAACACTCAGGGTTCACCGGACTAAAACACTCAGGGTTCACCGGACTAAAACACTCAGGGTTCACCGGACTAAAACACTCAGGGTTCACCGGACTAAAACACTCAGGGTTCACCGGACTAAAACACTCAGGGTTCACCGGACTAAAACACTCAGGGTTCACCGGACTAAAACACTCAGGGTTCACCGGACTAAAACACTCAGGGTTCACCGGACTAAAACACTCAGGGTTCACCGGACTAAAACACTCAGGGTTCACCGGACTAAAACACTCAGGGTTCACCGGACTAAAACACTCAGGGTTCACCGGACTAAAACACTCAGGGTTCACCGGACTAAAACACTCAGGGTTCACCGGACTAAAACACTCAGGGTTCACCGGACTAAAACACTCAGGGTTCACCGGACTAAAACACTCAGGGTTCACCGGACTAAAACACTCAGGGTTCACCGGACTAAAACACTCAGGGTTCACCGGACTAAAACACTCAGGGTTCACCGGACTAAAACACTCAGGGTTCACCGGACTAAAACACTCAGGGTTCACCGGACTAAAACACTCAGGGTTCACCGGACTAAAACACTCAGGGTTCACCGGACTAAAACACTCAGGGTTCACCGGACTAAAACACTCAGGGTTCACCGGACTAAAACACTCAGGGTTCACCGGACTAAAACACTCAGGGTTCACCGGACTAAAACACTCAGGGTTCACCGGACTAAAACACTCAGGGTTCACCGGACTAAAACACTCAGGGTTCACCGGACTAAAACACTCAGGGTTCACCGGACTAAAACACTCAGGGTTCACCGGACTAAAACACTCAGGGTTCACCGGACTAAAACACTCAGGGTTCACCGGACTAAAACACTCAGGGTTCACCGGACTAAAACACTCAGGGTTCACCGGACTAAAACACTCAGGGTTCACCGGACTAAAACACTCAGGGTTCACCGGACTAAAACACTCAGGGTTCACCGGACTAAAACACTCAGGGTTCACCGGACTAAAACACTCAGGGTTCACCGGACTAAAACACTCAGGGTTCACCGGACTAAAACACTCAGGGTTCACCGGACTAAAACACTCAGGGTTCACCGGACTAAAACACTCAGGGTTCACCGGACTAAAACACTCAGGGTTCACCGGACTAAAACACTCAGGGTTCACCGGACTAAAACACTCAGGGTTCACCGGACTAAAACACTCAGGGTTCACCGGACTAAAACACTCAGGGTTCACCGGACTAAAACACTCAGGGTTCACCGGACTAAAACACTCAGGGTTCACCGGACTAAAACACTCAGGGTTCACCGGACTAAAACACTCAGGGTTCACCGGACTAAAACACTCAGGGTTCACCGGACTAAAACACTCAGGGTTCACCGGACTAAAACACTCAGGGTTCACCGGACTAAAACACTCAGGGTTCACCGGACTAAAACACTCAGGGTTCACCGGACTAAAACACTCAGGGTTCACCGGACTAAAACACTCAGGGTTCACCGGACTAAAACACTCAGGGTTCACCGGACTAAAACACTCAGGGTTCACCGGACTAAAACACTCAGGGTTCACCGGACTAAAACACTCAGGGTTCACCGGACTAAAACACTCAGGGTTCACCGGACTAAAACACTCAGGGTTCACCGGACTAAAACACTCAGGGTTCACCGGACTAAAACACTCAGGGTTCACCGGACTAAAACACTCAGGGTTCACCGGACTAAAACACTCAGGGTTCACCGGACTAAAACACTCAGGGTTCACCGGACTAAAACACTCAGGGTTCACCGGACTAAAACACTCAGGGTTCACCGGACTAAAACACTCAGGGTTCACCGGACTAAAACACTCAGGGTTCACCGGACTAAAACACTCAGGGTTCACCGGACTAAAACACTCAGGGTTCACCGGACTAAAACACTCAGGGTTCACCGGACTAAAACACTCAGGGTTCACCGGACTAAAACACTCAGGGTTCACCGGACTAAAACACTCAGGGTTCACCGGACTAAAACACTCAGGGTTCACCGGACTAAAACACTCAGGGTTCACCGGACTAAAACACTCAGGGTTCACCGGACTAAAACACTCAGGGTTCACCGGACTAAAACACTCAGGGTTCACCGGACTAAAACACTCAGGGTTCACCGGACTAAAACACTCAGGGTTCACCGGACTAAAACACTCAGGGTTCACCGGACTAAAACACTCAGGGTTCACCGGACTAAAACACTCAGGGTTCACCGGACTAAAACACTCAGGGTTCACCGGACTAAAACACTCAGGGTTCACCGGACTAAAACACTCAGGGTTCACCGGACTAAAACACTCAGGGTTCACCGGACTAAAACACTCAGGGTTCACCGGACTAAAACACTCAGGGTTCACCGGACTAAAACACTCAGGGTTCACCGGACTAAAACACTCAGGGTTCACCGGACTAAAACACTCAGGGTTCACCGGACTAAAACACTCAGGGTTCACCGGACTAAAACACTCAGGGTTCACCGGACTAAAACACTCAGGGTTCACCGGACTAAAACACTCAGGGTTCACCGGACTAAAACACTCAGGGTTCACCGGACTAAAACACTCAGGGTTCACCGGACTAAAACACTCAGGGTTCACCGGACTAAAACACTCAGGGTTCACCGGACTAAAACACTCAGGGTTCACCGGACTAAAACACTCAGGGTTCACCGGACTAAAACACTCAGGGTTCACCGGACTAAAACACTCAGGGTTCACCGGACTAAAACACTCAGGGTTCACCGGACTAAAACACTCAGGGTTCACCGGACTAAAACACTCAGGGTTCACCGGACTAAAACACTCAGGGTTCACCGGACTAAAACACTCAGGGTTCACCGGACTAAAACACTCAGGGTTCACCGGACTAAAACACTCAGGGTTCACCGGACTAAAACACTCAGGGTTCACCGGACTAAAACACTCAGGGTTCACCGGACTAAAACACTCAGGGTTCACCGGACTAAAACACTCAGGGTTCACCGGACTAAAACACTCAGGGTTCACCGGACTAAAACACTCAGGGTTCACCGGACTAAAACACTCAGGGTTCACCGGACTAAAACACTCAGGGTTCACCGGACTAAAACACTCAGGGTTCACCGGACTAAAACACTCAGGGTTCACCGGACTAAAACACTCAGGGTTCACCGGACTAAAACACTCAGGGTTCACCGGACTAAAACACTCAGGGTTCACCGGACTAAAACACTCAGGGTTCACCGGACTAAAACACTCAGGGTTCACCGGACTAAAACACTCAGGGTTCACCGGACTAAAACACTCAGGGTTCACCGGACTAAAACACTCAGGGTTCACCGGACTAAAACACTCAGGGTTCACCGGACTAAAACACTCAGGGTTCACCGGACTAAAACACTCAGGGTTCACCGGACTAAAACACTCAGGGTTCACCGGACTAAAACACTCAGGGTTCACCGGACTAAAACACTCAGGGTTCACCGGACTAAAACACTCAGGGTTCACCGGACTAAAACACTCAGGGTTCACCGGACTAAAACACTCAGGGTTCACCGGACTAAAACACTCAGGGTTCACCGGACTAAAACACTCAGGGTTCACCGGACTAAAACACTCAGGGTTCACCGGACTAAAACACTCAGGGTTCACCGGACTAAAACACTCAGGGTTCACCGGACTAAAACACTCAGGGTTCACCGGACTAAAACACTCAGGGTTCACCGGACTAAAACACTCAGGGTTCACCGGACTAAAACACTCAGGGTTCACCGGACTAAAACACTCAGGGTTCACCGGACTAAAACACTCAGGGTTCACCGGACTAAAACACTCAGGGTTCACCGGACTAAAACACTCAGGGTTCACCGGACTAAAACACTCAGGGTTCACCGGACTAAAACACTCAGGGTTCACCGGACTAAAACACTCAGGGTTCACCGGACTAAAACACTCAGGGTTCACCGGACTAAAACACTCAGGGTTCACCGGACTAAAACACTCAGGGTTCACCGGACTAAAACACTCAGGGTTCACCGGACTAAAACACTCAGGGTTCACCGGACTAAAACACTCAGGGTTCACCGGACTAAAACACTCAGGGTTCACCGGACTAAAACACTCAGGGTTCACCGGACTAAAACACTCAGGGTTCACCGGACTAAAACACTCAGGGTTCACCGGACTAAAACACTCAGGGTTCACCGGACTAAAACACTCAGGGTTCACCGGACTAAAACACTCAGGGTTCACCGGACTAAAACACTCAGGGTTCACCGGACTAAAACACTCAGGGTTCACCGGACTAAAACACTCAGGGTTCACCGGACTAAAACACTCAGGGTTCACCGGACTAAAACACTCAGGGTTCACCGGACTAAAACACTCAGGGTTCACCGGACTAAAACACTCAGGGTTCACCGGACTAAAACACTCAGGGTTCACCGGACTAAAACACTCAGGGTTCACCGGACTAAAACACTCAGGGTTCACCGGACTAAAACACTCAGGGTTCACCGGACTAAAACACTCAGGGTTCACCGGACTAAAACACTCAGGGTTCACCGGACTAAAACACTCAGGGTTCACCGGACTAAAACACTCAGGGTTCACCGGACTAAAACACTCAGGGTTCACCGGACTAAAACACTCAGGGTTCACCGGACTAAAACACTCAGGGTTCACCGGACTAAAACACTCAGGGTTCACCGGACTAAAACACTCAGGGTTCACCGGACTAAAACACTCAGGGTTCACCGGACTAAAACACTCAGGGTTCACCGGACTAAAACACTCAGGGTTCACCGGACTAAAACACTCAGGGTTCACCGGACTAAAACACTCAGGGTTCACCGGACTAAAACACTCAGGGTTCACCGGACTAAAACACTCAGGGTTCACCGGACTAAAACACTCAGGGTTCACCGGACTAAAACACTCAGGGTTCACCGGACTAAAACACTCAGGGTTCACCGGACTAAAACACTCAGGGTTCACCGGACTAAAACACTCAGGGTTCACCGGACTAAAACACTCAGGGTTCACCGGACTAAAACACTCAGGGTTCACCGGACTAAAACACTCAGGGTTCACCGGACTAAAACACTCAGGGTTCACCGGACTAAAACACTCAGGGTTCACCGGACTAAAACACTCAGGGTTCACCGGACTAAAACACTCAGGGTTCACCGGACTAAAACACTCAGGGTTCACCGGACTAAAACACTCAGGGTTCACCGGACTAAAACACTCAGGGTTCACCGGACTAAAACACTCAGGGTTCACCGGACTAAAACACTCAGGGTTCACCGGACTAAAACACTCAGGGTTCACCGGACTAAAACACTCAGGGTTCACCGGACTAAAACACTCAGGGTTCACCGGACTAAAACACTCAGGGTTCACCGGACTAAAACACTCAGGGTTCACCGGACTAAAACACTCAGGGTTCACCGGACTAAAACACTCAGGGTTCACCGGACTAAAACACTCAGGGTTCACCGGACTAAAACACTCAGGGTTCACCGGACTAAAACACTCAGGGTTCACCGGACTAAAACACTCAGGGTTCACCGGACTAAAACACTCAGGGTTCACCGGACTAAAACACTCAGGGTTCACCGGACTAAAACACTCAGGGTTCACCGGACTAAAACACTCAGGGTTCACCGGACTAAAACACTCAGGGTTCACCGGACTAAAACACTCAGGGTTCACCGGACTAAAACACTCAGGGTTCACCGGACTAAAACACTCAGGGTTCACCGGACTAAAACACTCAGGGTTCACCGGACTAAAACACTCAGGGTTCACCGGACTAAAACACTCAGGGTTCACCGGACTAAAACACTCAGGGTTCACCGGACTAAAACACTCAGGGTTCACCGGACTAAAACACTCAGGGTTCACCGGACTAAAACACTCAGGGTTCACCGGACTAAAACACTCAGGGTTCACCGGACTAAAACACTCAGGGTTCACCGGACTAAAACACTCAGGGTTCACCGGACTAAAACACTCAGGGTTCACCGGCCTAAAACACTCAGGGTTCACCGGGCCTAAAACACTCAGGGTTCACCGGGCCTAAAACACTCAGGGTTCACCGGGCCTAAAACACTCAGGGTTCACCGGGCCTAAAACACTCAGGGTTCACCGGGCCTAAACACTCAGGGTTCACCGGGCCTAAACACTCAGGGTTCACCGGGCCTAAACACTCAGGGTTCACCGGGCCTAAACACTCAGGGTTCACCGGGCCTAAACACTCAGGGTTCACCGGGCCTAAACACTCAGGGTTCACCGGGCCTAAACACTCAGGGTTCACCGGGCCTAAACACTCAGGGTTCACCGGGCCTAAACACTCAGGGTTCACCGGGCCTAAACACTCAGGGTTCACCGGGCCTAAACACTCAGGGTTCACCGGGCCTAAACACTCAGGGTTCACCGGGCCTAAACACTCAGGGTTCACCGGGCCTAAACACTCAGGGTTCACCGGGCCTAAACACTCAGGGTTCACCGGGCCTAAACACTCAGGGTTCACCGGGCCTAAACACTCAGGGTTCACCGGGCCTAAACACTCAGGGTTCACCGGGCCTAAACACTCAGGGTTCACCGGGCCTAAACACTCAGGGTTCACCGGGCCTAAACACTCAGGGTTCACCGGGCCTAAACACTCAGGGTTCACCGGGCCTAAACACTCAGGGTTCACCGGGCCTAAACACTCAGGGTTCACCGGGCCTAAACACTCAGGGTTCACCGGGCCTAAACACTCAGGGTTCACCGGGCCTAAACACTCAGGGTTCACCGGGCCTAAACACTCAGGGTTCACCGGGCCTAAACACTCAGGGTTCACCGGGCCTAAACACTCAGGGTTCACCGGGCCTAAACACTCAGGGTTCACCGGGCCTAAACACTCAGGGTTCACCGGGCCTAAACACTCAGGGTTCACCGGGCCTAAACACTCAGGGTTCACCGGGCCTAAACACTCAGGGTTCACCGGGCCTAAACACTCAGGGTTCACCGGGCCTAAACACTCAGGGTTCACCGGGCCTAAACACTCAGGGTTCACCGGGCCTAAACACTCAGGGTTCACCGGGCCTAAACACTCAGGGTTCACCGGGCCTAAACACTCAGGGTTCACCGGGCCTAAACACTCAGGGTTCACCGGGCCTAAACACTCAGGGTTCACCGGGCCTAAACACTCAGGGTTCACCGGGCCTAAACACTCAGGGTTCACCGGGCCTAAACACTCAGGGTTCACCGGGCCTAAACACTCAGGGTTCACCGGGCCTAAACACTCAGGGTTCACCGGGCCTAAACACTCAGGGTTCACCGGGCCTAAACACTCAGGGTTCACCGGGCCTAAACACTCAGGGTTCACCGGGCCTAAACACTCAGGGTTCACCGGGCCTAAACACTCAGGGTTCACCGGGCCTAAACACTCAGGGTTCACCGGGCCTAAACACTCAGGGTTCACCGGGCCTAAACACTCAGGGTTCACCGGGCCTAAACACTCAGGGTTCACCGGGCCTAAACACTCAGGGTTCACCGGGCCTAAACACTCAGGGTTCACCGGGCCTAAACACTCAGGGTTCACCGGGCCTAAACACTCAGGGTTCACCGGGCCTAAACACTCAGGGTTCACCGGGCCTAAACACTCAGGGTTCACCGGGCCTAAACACTCAGGGTTCACCGGGCCTAAACACTCAGGGTTCACCGGGCCTAAACACTCAGGGTTCACCGGGCCTAAACACTCAGGGTTCACCGGGCCTAAACACTCAGGGTTCACCGGGCCTAAACACTCAGGGTTCACCGGGCCTAAACACTCAGGGTTCACCGGGCCTAAACACTCAGGGTTCACCGGGCCTAAACACTCAGGGTTCACCGGGCCTAAACACTCAGGGTTCACCGGGCCTAAACACTCAGGGTTCACCGGGCCTAAACACTCAGGGTTCACCGGGCCTAAACACTCAGGGTTCACCGGGCCTAAACACTCAGGGTTCACCGGGCCTAAACACTCAGGGTTCACCGGGCCTAAACACTCAGGGTTCACCGGGCCTAAACACTCAGGGTTCACCGGGCCTAAACACTCAGGGTTCACCGGGCCTAAACACTCAGGGTTCACCGGGCCTAAACACTCAGGGTTCACCGGGCCTAAACACTCAGGGTTCACCGGGCCTAAACACTCAGGGTTCACCGGGCCTAAACACTCAGGGTTCACCGGGCCTAAACACTCAGGGTTCACCGGGCCTAAACACTCAGGGTTCACCGGGCCTAAACACTCAGGGTTCACCGGGCCTAAACACTCAGGGTTCACCGGGCCTAAACACTCAGGGTTCACCGGGCCTAAACACTCAGGGTTCACCGGGCCTAAACACTCAGGGTTCACCGGGCCTAAACACTCAGGGTTCACCGGGCCTAAACACTCAGGGTTCACCGGGCCTAAACACTCAGGGTTCACCGGGCCTAAACACTCAGGGTTCACCGGGCCTAAACACTCAGGGTTCACCGGGCCTAAACACTCAGGGTTCACCGGGCCTAAACACTCAGGGTTCACCGGGCCTAAACACTCAGGGTTCACCGGGCCTAAACACTCAGGGTTCACCGGGCCTAAACACTCAGGGTTCACCGGGCCTAAACACTCAGGGTTCACCGGGCCTAAACACTCAGGGTTCACCGGGCCTAAACACTCAGGGTTCACCGGGCCTAAACACTCAGGGTTCACCGGGCCTAAACACTCAGGGTTCACCGGGCCTAAACACTCAGGGTTCACCGGGCCTAAACACTCAGGGTTCACCGGGCCTAAACACTCAGGGTTCACCGGGCCTAAACACTCAGGGTTCACCGGGCCTAAACACTCAGGGTTCACCGGGCCTAAACACTCAGGGTTCACCGGGCCTAAACACTCAGGGTTCACCGGGCCTAAACACTCAGGGGATTATTTACTAAAGGCAAATCCACTTTGCACTACAAGTGCACTTGGAAGTGCAGTCACTGTAGATCTGAGGGGGACATGCAAGGAAAGGAAATAACAGCATTTTAGCTTGCACATGATTGGATGATAAAATCAGCAGAGCTTCCCCTCATTTCAGATCTTCCCCTCAGATTTACAGCGACTTCACTTCCAAGTGCACTTGTAGTGCAGAGTAGATTTGCTTTTAGTAAATCAACCCCTCAGTGTTCACCAGGCCTTAAAACAACACGTTCATATTTAGTGGGAAATGCTCTCCAAGCATTCCCAGTATTGTTATTCGTTTTTTTTTTATTATTCTTATTTTCTTTAAAATTTTATTCCGTACGTTTGGCTCTGCGTAACTTCTGCATACTTTCAGCAATTAAAACCGTTCAACTTTTAAAATGTTATACCCAGATACTGGAATACAAGAGTTGCCCCCACTATCCAAGAGTGGGTAGCTGAAATTAACCAGATAAAAAGAATGGAGGAAATAACAGCAAGTAATCAGGGACACCATCATAAGTTTATGGAAATGTGGTCACCGTGGATCGAGTTCCTAAATTCGGAGACTCTGAGACTTTACCTGTGAAAAGGAGTATGATGAGGATTTGACTGGGTTAGGTAGGCGTGGCGTGGCGTGGTAGAGAGCCGGGAGGGGGCCTCCCAGAGGAATGTGTAGGTATGTCTAGGTCTATATCTGTTTGTATTTTTTTTTTTTTCCTGTTGTGTTTTTTGGTTTTGTGTGTCTGGGATGATATGATTCAGAACCACTTGATAGCACTAAGAAATTATTATGAAGGAATGGGTAAAAATCTTTAATTATTTAGGATCTCTCTCTTTTGTATTTGTCTTTCAATCTGATGGTAGTTAAGCAATTGAGAGTAAAAAACTCTGGGTGAGGTTTTGGGAATAATACAATCTTAAAACAGGTATATATACAGTTGCAAAAAAAAAAAGTATGTGAACCCTTTTGGAGTGATATGGATTTCGGCACAAGTTGGTCATAAAATGTGATCTGCTCTTCATCTAAGTCACAACAGTAGACAATCACAGTCTTCTGCTTAAACTAATAACACACAAAGAATGAAATGTTACCATGTTTTTATTGAACACACCATGTAAACATTCACAGTGCAGGTGGAAAAAGTATGTGAACCCTTGGATTTAATACCTGGTTGAACCTCCTTTGGCAGCAATAACTTCAACCAAACATTTCCTGTAGTTGCAGATCAGACGTGCACAACGGTCAGGAGTTATTCTTCACCATTCCTCTTTACAGAACTGTTTCCGTTCAGCAATATTCTTGGGATGTCTGGTGTGAATCGCTTTCTTGAGGTCATGCCACAGCATCTCAATGGGGTTGAGGTCAGGACTCTGCCTGGGCCACTCCAGAAGGCCATTCTGTTGCTGATTTACTTCTATGCTTTGGGTCATTGTCCTGTTGCAACACCCATCTTCTGTTGAGCTTCAGCTGGTGGACAGATGGCCTTAAGTTCTCCTGCTTGATAAACTTGGGAATTCATTTTTCCTCCGATGATAGCAATCCGTCCAGGCCCTGACGCAGCAAAGCAGCCCCAAACCATGATGCCCCCCACCACCATACTTCACAGTTGGGATGAGGTTTTGATGTTGGTGTGCTCTGCCTCTTTTTCTCCACACATAGTGTTGTGTGTTTCTTCCAAACAACTCAACTTTGGTTTCATCTGTCCACAGAATATTTTGCCAGTACTGCTGTGGAACATCCAGGTGCTCTTGTGCAAACTGTAAAACGTGCAGCAATGCTTTTTTTGGACAGCAGTGGCTTCCTCTGTGGTATCCTCCCATGAAATCCATTCTTGTTTAGTGTTTTACGTATCGTAGATTCACTAACAGGGATGTTAGCATATGCCAGAGACTTTTGTAAGTCTTTAGCTGACACTCTAGGATTCTTCACCTCATTGAGCAGTCTGCGCTGTGCTTTTGCAGTCATCTTTACAGGACGCCCACTCCTAGGGAGAGTAGCAGCAGTGCTGAACTTTCTCCATTTATAGACAATTTGTCTTACCGTGGACTGATGAACAGCAAGGCTTTTGGAGATACTTTTATAACCCTTTCCGGCTTTATGCAAGTCAACAATTCTTAATCATAGGTCTTCTGAGAGTTCTTTTGTGCGAGGCATCATTCACATCAGGCAATGCTTCTTGTAAAAAGCAAACCCAGAACTGGTGTGTGTTTTTTAGAGGGCAGGGCAGCTGTAACCAACACCTCCAATCTCATCTCATTGATTGGACTCCAGTTGGCTGACACCTCACTCCAATTAGCTCTTGGAGATCTCATTTGTCTAGGGGTTCACATACTTTTTCCACCTGCACTGTGAATGTTTACATGGTGTGTTCAAAAAAACATGGTAACATTTAATTCTTTGTGTGTTATTAGTTTAAGCAAAAGACTGCGATTGTCTATTGTTGTGACTTATATGAAGATCAGATCACATTTTATGACCAATTTGTGCCGAAATCCATATCATTCCAAAAGGGTTCACATACTTTTTTTTGCAACTGTAACATGATTAAGTTTTCTATGTGCTATGAGTGGAATCTGTATGTGAATTTAACCGCTTAACGACCACCCACGGCATATACACGTCGGCAGAATGGCTCTTACAGGCACAATCACGTACCTGTACGTGGCCCTTTAACTGCCTGCAATGTGGTCGCGCACTCGCGACCCTGCAGTCATCCCCGGGAGTCGGACCGTGGGTCCCACGGACTCGATTGCCGCGATCGTCTCACGGAGGGATGGAGCGGGAAGATGTTAGTGTAAACACAACATCTCCCCGCTCCCCTACTGACACTGTCACCGATCTCCGCTTTGTGTAATCAGAGCGGAGATCGGTGACGTGTCACTCGTAGCCACGCCCCCACTCAGTTAGAATCACTCCCCTAGGCACACTTAACCCCCTCCAGCGCCCCTAGTGGTTAACCCCTTCACTGCCAGTGTCATTTTTACAGTAACCAGTGCATTTTTATTGCACTAATCGCTGTGAAAATTACAATGGTCCCAAAAATGTGTCAAAAGTGTCCGATGTGTCCGCCATAATGTCGCAGTCACAAAAACAAATCGCTGAAGTAAAAAAAAAACAAATTAATAAAAATGCCATAAAACTATTCCCTATTTTGTAAACGCTATAACTTTTGCACAAACCAATCAAACGCTGATTGCGATTTTTTTAACCAAAAACATGTAGAAGAATACGTATCGGCCTAAACTGAGGAAAACATTTTTATTTTTTGGGGGATATTTATTGTAGCAAAAAGTAAAAAATTTAGAATTTTTTTCCAAATAGTCACTCTATTTTTGTTTATAGCGCAAAAAATAAAAACCGCAGAGATGATCAAATACCACCAAAAGAAATCTATTTGTGGGGAAAAAAAGACGTCACTTTGTCCGACTGGATCCTGCAATCTCTCAGACCACGAGGAGAGGCACAGTCTGATGGCCCGCATTTCCAGAACATTGATCGGCAAACGGGCTTCGTCCGGAGTCCAAGCCCTTGGGCCAACAGGACTCCCCAGACTACACCCCAGCCCTTCAGGCTGGCGTCCGTAGTGAACACCGTCCAATGGACGGGGAGGAACGACTTCCCGGACCGAAGAGCCGGGGACCCAAACCACCATGTCAGGGACGCCCTGACCAGGTGGCTCACCTTGATCGGAAAATCCAAAGACAACGGGGATTTGTCCCAAGGGAACAAGATCTCCTTCTGCAATGCCCTGTTGTGTGATTGGGCATACGGAACGGCCTTGAAAGAGGTCACCAGGACTCGCATGCAAAAAACGGATTGACGACCATTTTTTGGGGTGTCAGCATCCGCACTGCAGACTGAAGTGTCAGTAGCTTCCCCGGAGGTAGGAATACCTTTGCCTCCAAGGAGTCCAGAATCAGACAGAGATACTCCAGATCTTGAGTCGGGACCCGGACTGACTCCTGAATGTTTAGGAGCCACCCGAAGTCCCTGAGGGTCTGACTGACGATAGTCACACTGTCTTCTAATTCTGAGCCATTTCCTGCTCTGAGAAGAAGATCGTCCAGATAGCCCACGACAGCAATGTTTCGCTGTCTCAGTAAGCTAGAACCGGCACAAGCACCTTGGTGAACACCCTCGGTGCCGAGGCTAGGCCGAAAGTAAGAGCCACAAATTGATAGCGGACTTCGCCGATCGCAAGTGCAGATCGGAACATGCAAGTAGGCGTCCTTGATGTCCAAGGTCGCCAGAAAATCCCCTTGACGGAGTGTACTGACCACCGTGCGAATGAATTCCATGCAGAACTTTTGCACCTTCATGAAGGCATTCAGGACCTGGAGGTCCAAGATAGGCCGAACCCCGTCCCTTTTTTGGGACGACAAACGAATTCGAGTAGAATCCCTGAAACCTCTCCTGTGACTGAACCGGCACAATCACTCCGGACCTCAAACCTGAATAGGCCCCATAGGGCCGCCCGACGGGCAGGAAGGAGAAGAAGATTCGAGGGAAGAATCTGACTGGTATTAGGAACGGAACCTATCCTGTAACCTGAGGTGATCACCTCGCACACCCACCGGTAGGAGATCCGGGAGGTCCATCGATCCGTGGACCTGCAAAGTCGTCCCCCCTACCCCAGAGTCGGGTGGGGGCAAGACTTCACGCGGAGGCGGGCTTGGGAGCCGGCTTGTTCGGCATACGCACCCAGGGGCGCTTGTGTCCACCAGCCGTACCGCTGTCAGTCTGGGAGGGCCTCCCCGTTGACTGACGAAAAAAAAAAAAACCTTTTTGCTGGAAAGGAAGGACCCTGCTTACGGCGGCCTCCTTACCCTTGCTAGCCTGAGGAAGAACCGTGCTTTTACCTCCCGTGACATCCTTGATGATGTCATCCAGCGCAGCACCGAAAAGCCTACCACCTTTAAATGGTAAATCCGTCAGATGCTTTTTAGAAGCTAGGTCAGCAGACCAGCATTTCAACCAGATCAGACAACGCAATACCACCGACAAGACAGAGGCCCTGAGTTATAAGGGGCCACGTCAAACGTGGCGTCGCCACATAAACCAGGCCCTGCCCCATTTGTGGGCCAGAGCAATAGTGTCTGGAGGAAGATTATGCTCCTGTACAGTTTGGTGCAAAATTTTTTGCCCATCCCGTAAGTGTTGGAGACACAAGGGTCGCCGCTACCACAAGCCGTAGGGCGGACCCCAACAAGGCAAATATGGCTCTACTCACCACTTCTGACCTCCTGTGAGTGGGGTCCTTAAATGCAGGAGTCCCCTCCACCGGGAGAGTGGTGGCCTTGTTCAACCGGGCGACTGGAGGGTCGACCACTGGGGGTTGACCCCACGAGGGTCGACCCCACGTTTTAAGTAGGGCATCCTCAAAAGTGGTATCTGATAGACAAACGCCACGGGACCATAAAAGTCTTCTGCGGCTTTTTCCCCAGACCTTATTAATGAGCTGATCAAAGAAAGGTACATATGGAAAAAAACCTTTTTAGAAGGCCCGGCCCTAAGGAACCAGAGAAGACTGTCCTCCTGAGGTTCTGCATCCGTAGCATTTAGCTTGCGAGTGTCCCTCACCGCAGCAATGAGTTCACTAACAAGCGCCCTGTCATTTACTGACTCAGAACTGGAGTCTTCCTTGCAAGGAATGTCCTGTTCAAAACCATCAAATATATTCAGAGCTAGGGTCCTGAGCGGTGATGGCTAGGCCCATATCTGAATCAGCGCACACCCCCCTTTTTCTTTTTTTTTGTGGAAAAAAAGTGGGGAGAGGGGCTTTTTTGCTCCCTTGCACTCACACACTGCTTCCTCCTGATCAGATTAATGATTCCAGGACTGCCGACAACTGGTCCCTAAGGACCGCAGGTGCAGGAGCACTGCCAGTTGTCTCTAACAATGTGAAGAAACAGGTAAACCAGACTCCAATATTGCCACCCTCTGAGACCTTATTCACCATTACAGTGAATAATACAGCCCACCCACAGGCCGTGCTGGGGCTGAGGATGGGATACCTGGAGTACTCACCACCCCTAGGGACCGCTCAGTATCGCTGTATGAGCCGCGCTGTATGAGTCGCGTTGTAGTGCGGGTGCAGCCTGAGGAGAGTGAAGAATCTGTGAGGATGTGTGTATTTTGCGCCGTTCAGCAGCGCTGCTAGAGGCCGAAAACGAAACTGAAAGCGCCGCGGCTACAAGAAAATGGCCGCCGGGCACCAGTATAACTGTGTATTGAGCCTCAGCAAAATGGCCGCCAATGGCACACTTTTTAAAAATAAAACACAGCGCCAATGGCGCACAGAAAAAAAACACAGCCAGTCCCCCAGAACACTTCCCAAGCCCAGGGCAGAGTGACCCCCCAAGCAACCCCACACAGCACAACAGGGTGCAGAGAGCAGCATAACAGGGGGAGACAGGGAGAACCCCCCCAAACACAACCAGCATGTACTCACCTTGCAGCAGGAGAGACTACTTACCCGTCCCACAAGCACCTTGGAGAACACCCCCGGTGCCAATAGAGGGACCCACTGGCTTGTTTCAGACAGACCTATCACAGAGTCGTACTGCGTAGCTGTCGGCCCGGTCCACCGCGAAAGATACAGTAGGTACTGTTTGATCTTGAGAGGACCGCGGGAGCATGAAAGCAACCCGGCCACCCCTGGAGCCATGGGGTATGTCGTGAACTGAGTCTCACGCACACAAGTCGAGGATCAGCACGCTCGATGGTCGGACAGGGAAGACTACGAGGATACTAGTGTACCCAACCTGTTGCCCAGCCGACAGTTGATTGAAGGTCTCAAAAATAAAATAATAAAATTCCCAAAGGAATAAAATTTAAAAGTAAAATCTTCCAGGAGACTGGCTCTTGAGAGAGCCACGTCTTCTCCGTCTGCTAGGCAGAAAAAAAACTGAGGTCTGCTAGCTGCAGGTGGGAGGGTAATGTCCGGAGGGACCGCCCCCCTGGGCGGGGCTGTTCAGCTCTGGTTTGTTCTAGAATGTTTTAACATTTAACATTCTGCCTAGGTCTTCTCCTGCAAGCAGGGACATATACCCATACGTTCAGTGATAAGAGCCGCCGTGTCGGTCCATGGATGATAAGAGAAAATGATCTTAGTTCCTTCTCTATAAATTGCTCTAGATTATAATAGAGTACTATGAGGAAGCAATTTTGATGGGGGCAATAGGATGGGGGCAATAGGATGGGGCAGTTTTTGATGGGGGCAATAGGATGGGGGCAATAGGATGGGGGCAATTTTGATGGTGCAGTTTTGGATGGGGCAATAGGATTGGGGCAGTTTTTGATGGGGCAATAGGATAGGGGTAATTTTGATGGTGCCTTTTTGATGGGGCAGTTTTTGATGGGGGCAAATTGATGGGCAGTTTTTGATGGGGGCAGGTTTGATGGTGGTAATATAATGGGGGCAGTTTTGATGGTGGTAATATGATGGGGGTAATATGATGGGGTAATATGATGGAGGCAGTTTTGATGGTAGAAATTTTATGGGGCAATTTTATGGGGCAGCTCCTGCAAAAGGTAATTACTTTTAAAAATAAGCTAATTAGTGAGAATGCTGATTCTCACTTTTTCAGCTTTTGATGGGGTAAATTTTGATGGGGCAATAGGATGGGGGAAATTTTGATGGAGCAGGTTTGATGGGGGGCAGTTTTGATGGGGCATTTTTGATGGTGGCAGTTTTTGATGGGGGCAGTTTCTGATGGGACAATAGCTTTAGCAATTCTGCTATTCAGCATTCCCACGTATTTTCTGCAGGAAATGCATTTTCTAGTTATATGAGAGTTGTTTTACCCATCATTGTCTGGACCTGATCACCTGTTGGTGGCTCCATGGTTCCAAGAGCGCAAGGGTGTAGTTCCAGGGTCCACCAGCAGGTGTCTCCCATCAGCCAGCAGATCGAGGTAATCAGTCTCCACTTGATGCTGGCTGCTGGGAGGGTATTTACCTTCCGCTTCAGTGATTTGCTCTGCTCACCAGGTAATGCCTGCCTTTTGTCCTGACCCTGCTCTTGCTGCTGCCTTGTATGGGATGAGCCTGCGATACTTATGTACATGGGAGGAGCCTGCGATACTTATGTACATGGGAGGAGCCTGCGATACTAATGTACATGGGATTTTTTTCCTTTTTGATTTTAAAAAATTTGCAAAGATTTCAAACAAACTTCTCTCATGTTGTCATTATGGGGGATTGTTTGTAGAATTTTGAGGAAAATAATGAATTTAATCCATTTTGGAATAAGGCTGAAATATAACAAAATGTGGAGTAAGTGAAGCGCTGTGAATACTTTCCCGGTGCACTGTATGGAGATGATGAAGGATGGTAATGGATTAACTTTCTAACACTCATATTGCTGATGAAGGAGATCTATAAAAGGAAGACAGAAACCCGATGATAAAAACGTAGGATTGCACCAATACTGACACCGATACTAAGTATTTGTAGGAGTATCGGTACTCGGGCAAATGCACTGATACCGGAAACCGATACTTTCAGCTGGCAGCGCAATTCCCCTAACAGCTGAAATGTAAAAAAAAAAAGAAAAAGCTGGCAATTATCGGCTGTTAACCACTTAAGCCCTGGACCATTTTGTTGCTAAAGGACCAGGCCACTTTTTGTGATTCGGCACTGCGTCGCTTTAACTGACAATTGCGCGGTCGTGCGACGTGGCTCCCAAACAAAATTTATGTCCTTTTTTTCCCACAAATAGAGATTTCTTTTGGTGGAATTTGATCACCTCTGCGGTCTTTATTTCTTGTTCATACATCACGGGACACAGAGCAGCATAGTCATTACTATGTGGGTTATATAGAATTACCTTCAGGTGCTGGCACTGGCAACTTCCAAAACAGGAAGTACCCTCCCCTATATAAGCCCCTCCCATCCGGGAGTACCTCAGTTTTTTGCCAGTGTCTAAGGTGTTGGCCAAGGTTAACATGTATTCATCTGGGCTTGTGTACAGGTTCTCTGGGCCTTAGCAAGCTATTCCGGATCCGACCAAAAAAAGCTTCATAGCTAAACGGTCGGTACCCGGGCCTTGCAGAGAAGAGCAGGGTTTTGCCTGTAATGCCTCTCTTAGGAGGGCTGGACCCTGGGATCCAGAGCTCTGGTCATACCCAAAACCAAGAGGCTATCTGTGCAGGGTGCTATACAGGTCCAGGGGAGTGGAATCCTTGGGAACCCGGTCCCTGAAGGTCTAGAACAATGCCTGCCCTGAGAGGTGAAGTTTGGGCTTCTGTGGACCAAAGTCCTGCGGCGGGGAAAAGGTAAGTGGGGGCCCCTCAGGAACTTGGTTCTATTGAGGGGACCCCCAAGCCTAATATGTCTTTCTGCCTGTTACCTAAAGGGTATTCCCGCTAATAGCTGTATATGCCTAAGAAATCCTAGAAATGTTTTTTCATAAGGGAAGTTTTAAAAAAACTGTAAACCTGGAAATGTTTTTCATAAAGGAGGTTTTAAAAAAAAAAAAAAGACAAAAGTGCGGTACCTGTGTTTGCCACTAGAGGCCGCTGTGGAACGTCTTTTTTCTTGGGACTATTCCTTCCATGGTGAAAGTCCAGGCAGATGAGTGAGCTCTCTATCAGGGAAGCTGCATTCCTCTGTCATGCTGCAAAAGTAGTTCTTTCCATCCCCGAGTCCTGGTGAAACAGGGACCCTGGCTCCTCTCCCTACAGGGCGCCAAGAGCGCACACGTGCACGCGCGCACACATGCTTTCTTTTTATAAGGTTTAGCTTCAAAAAAGGGGGCGGAGCCTGGCGGATGACGCGCTCTTTGCGCCCAGCGCTTCTGCGCATGTGCGGGCGTCCCAGCAAGATAAAAGGACTCAGTCCACGCTGCTTGCTATGGACAGAGCATGAAAAGGAGCTGGTAGCATGGTATAGGGGCTTACAGCGGGCGGTTGATACAGGCATCCCCAGAAAGACGCATTAGTAGACACCTACTGATGTACATAGCAGCAAATTGCATTAGACTATTTCAGTAAGGGGTGTATTGCGGCTGGAATACCTCAGCTTTGAACTAAGGAATATGCCGCCTAAAAAACTCTGAGATATACCTCTCAGGAAGTGTAGGGGGTCTCCATCGGGCTCTGAGGATCTGGAGCAGTCATCTGCACCCTCCTCCCCTGAGAAATCAGAGGTTAATACCCATAAGGAACCCCCGGGAGTGCCAGGTACTGCGGCTGTCCTCAGTCCACCTGCTCCTGCATATATAACAGAGGAGGTTTTTTCCTCAACTCTGGAGGGATTGGAGCAGAGATTGGCTGCATTGATCGCTTCTTCTCTACAGGAAAGAAAGCGCGCCAGATCTCCATCACCTCCATTAGAGTGCCTGTTGGCAGAGCAACAGTCCCAGGAAGGGACCGACCTACCTGAAGGGGATCAGGAGGAGGTTAGCTCTGTTTTTGAGGAATCGACAGTAGATGAACCATTTTCAGCATCACAGACTGAAAGATTGTGGGTCCAGACCCTAACTGACATGGTTCGATCTGCATTTAAAATGCCTCTTGTTGAACCATCAACTACTGCTGTCTCCTCATTGGGGTCGCTAAAAGCTCCCCAGGTTAATTGCTCCTTTCCAATACATCCATTATTGGAAGGACTTATATACCAGGACTGGGAACATCCTGATAAACTATTTGTTCCGCCTAAGAAATTTCCGGTGATCTATCCCATGGAGGAAAAGTTCACCCAGAGATGGAATGTTCCTACGGTGGATGCAGCCATCTCTTCTGTGAACAAATCACTGACATGTCCAGTAGATAATGTTCAAAGATCCAGTGGATAAAAAATTGGAATCTTTATTAAAATCTGCTTTTTCCACAGCAGGGGCTGTTGCACAGCCAGCAGTGGC
This sequence comes from Rana muscosa, assembly GCA_029206835.1. Lineage (NCBI taxonomy): Eukaryota > Metazoa > Chordata > Amphibia > Anura > Ranidae > Rana > Rana muscosa. The sequence goes on from CM055128.1 coordinate 331,493,083, forward strand.
AGCTATTGGGGTCTGCCAAGCTTTAAAGGATCAAATGAAAATGGTCCTGAGGGATTTGCCAGACCAACAGGCCCAGGCTCTGGCTGATCTGCCTAGAGCATTATGCTTTGCGGTTGACGCCATCAAGGATTCTATCCATCAGGCCTCCCGCCTCACGCTGTCTTTGGTACATATGCGTAGGCTTCTGTGGCTCAAAAACTGGTCTGCTGAAGCTCCCTGTAAGAAGCTCTTAGTTAGCTTCCCATTTCATGGGGAACGCCTTTTTGGCGAAGACCTGGATAAGTATATCCAGAAGATTTCCAGTGGTAAAAGTACTCTCTTACCGAGTAGGTGCGGTTTATTTTCTATTTACAGTGACAAAACACAGCAAAGCAAAAGAAACATAACCAAAATAAATCCTGGTCAAGTTGACCTCTGACTAAACATACAGGTTTCCTAACTAACAACTGGGATCAGCCTAGTGCTGTCCTAGTCCCTAAGTCCCTGGTTTTAAATGTCCAAGCAAATAGCCACACAGGCTTTTGTCTCACCGCACAAGGGTTCACTCTCTCCAGGAAGTCCACACAGGTCTGGTTCCAGGCATGAGCTAACATCTAATGAAGCTGGGAGTTCTTATAGAGGCCTAAATGAGCTGACAAGGTTCAGCTGGTCTCCTCATCTCTGTCTGCACGACGCCCCACACTCTCCCTAGAGGTATGAGTCATCCATGAGCCCACTAGCCTTATACAACTCTCCACCTAGTTGTATAAGTCGGCGTAAAGCCTGAATCTGGGCGAAATATATCTACCCCCCTGGATGCAACCAGGTGACTTTACCTTCCTGCTGTCACAATATATATAGGAGAGTGTGTATGGAGTATATACAGACAGTACACATGTCACACCTCCTATCTCTGGGTATATAGATATTGTGAGGGGGTTAGCTCGGCAGCGGGTGTGTGTGACCCCCGGGATGGGCTCCCCACACAAAAACAGGCCCAGCAGACGGAGGTTGTGGTTTTCAAAATCAAAAAGGTGCCGTTTATTTTCTATTTACAGTGACAAAAACACAGCAAAGCAAAAGAAACAAACAAAATAAATCCTGGTCAACTTGACCTCTGACTAAACATACAGGTTTCCTAACTAACAACTGGGATCAGCCTAGTGCTGTCCTAGTCCCTGGTTTTAAATGTCCAAGCAAAATATAGCCACACAGGCTTTCTCTCACCGCACAGGGGTTCACTCTCCCTAGACAGTCCACACAGGTCTGCTTCCAGGCATGAGCTAACATCTAATGAATCTGGGAGTTTTTATAGAGGCCTTAAACGAACTGACAGGCTTCAGCTGGCCTCATCAACTCCCTGCCTGCACGACGCCCAGCCCTCTCCCTAGAGGTATGAGTCATCAATGAGCCCACTAGTCTCAGCTGGGCTTATACAACTCTCCACCTAGCTGTATAAATCGGCGTAAAGCCTGAATCTGGGCGAAATATATCTACCCCCCTGGATGCAACCAGGTGACTTTACCTTCCTGCTGTCACATACCCCCCCCTCTTGTTTTAACCTCGGGGTTGGAACACCAGCAATCAGGCATTCATGTACTCGAGACAAAGCATCCACATTCCCCATTTGAACGCCAGGGCGATGCTTTACTGTGAAGTTGAATTCCTGGAGGGCCAGGAACCACCTATTCACTCTTCTATTTGTTTCCTTGTTTTGAGCCATCCACTTTAACGGAGCGTGATCCGTAACCATGTCAAAGTGCCTACCTAGCAGGTAGTACCGAAGGGAATCTAGAGCCCACTTCACCGCTAAACACTCCTTTTCAACGGTGGCGTAATTTACCTCATGGGACTTCAACTTCCTGCTGAGGTAAATGACTGGGTGCTCTTCCCCGTTCCAGACCTGGGACAATACTGCTCCTAACCCCACATCTGACGCATCACTTTGTACGACAAAGTCTTTAGAGAAGTCGGGTGAGTACAACACTGGCTGGCTACATAAGGCTTGTTTCAAGAATTGGAATGCTGCCTCAGCCTCGGGGGTCCATTTAATCATGACCGACCCTTTCCCCTTCGTCAGGTTGGTTAGGGGCACAGCCTTAGAAGCAAAGTGGGGAATGAATCGCCGATAATACCCAGCGATTCCCAGAAAGGCTCGTACCTGCTTCTTGCTGTTGGGACGTGGCCAACTCTGGATGGCCTCGACTTTGTTGAGTTGGGGTTTTATTACTCCCCTCCCAATGGTGTACCCAAGATATTTGGCCTCCTCCTGCCCAATGGTACACTTCTTGGGGTTAGCCGTAAACCCTGCTTCCCGAACAGAGTCCAGGACTGCTTGCACTTTTGGCAGATGTGAGGCCCAATCTGTGCTATGGACAATTACGTCATCCAGGTAAGCCGCAGCATACTTCCGATGGGGCCTCAGCATCTGGTCCATTTTCCGCTGGAATGTGGCCGGCGCATTCTGTAACCCGAACGGCATTCTTTTATATTGGAACGCCCCGTCTGGGGTTACAAATGCGGTTTTCTCTTTGGCTGACTTGGCCAGGGGGATTTGCCAATACCCTTTTGTGAGGTCAAGAGTCGTCATGTATCGGGCTGTTCCCAGCCGGTCGATCAACTCATCTATACGTGGCATGGGGTAGGTGTCAAATTTTGTAACTTTGTTCAACTGACGAAAATCGTTACAAAATCGCCAGCTCCCATCCGGTTTAGGCACCAACACAATGGGACTAGACCAATCACTTTGGGACTCCTCTATCACCCCTAAGTTCAGCATTTTCTGTACTTCCTCCCGTATTGCCTCCCGTCGGGCCTCTGGGATCCGATAGGGTTTTAACTTCACCCTTTCACCGGGCGGGGTAATAATGTCATGCTCTACCCCAGATGTTTGTCCCGGCAGCTCAGAGAATACCTCCTTGTTGCGAAGCACAAACTCCTTAACCTCCTGTTGTTGGGGTTGTGACAAGGTGGCTGCGATTCCAACCTCAGGAATCACGCAACCAGTTTGAGCTGGTGACCAAGTGTCTGCGACTAGGGACTCTCTATCCCTCCAGGCTTTCAACAGATTAACGTGATAGATCTGTTCGGGCTTTCGCCTTCCTGGTTGTCTGACCTTGTAATTCACTTCGCTCACTTTTTCCATTATCTCGTAGGGGCCTTGCCATTTGGCAAGGAATTTACTTTCAACCGTAGGGACAAGTACCAATATCCTATCCCCCGGGGAAAAGGTACGGGTCTTGGCTCCACGGTTGTACACTCTCTGCTGTGTCAACTGCGCTTGGGCCAAATGTTCCTTCACGATGGGCATTACCTGTGCAATTCGATCTTGCATCAGGGCGACATGCTCAATCACACTCCTGTGGGGAGAACTCTCACTTTCCCAAGTTTCCTTGGCAATATCCAACAGCCCTCTTGGGTGTCTCCCATACAGTAACTCAAAGGGGGAGAATCCCGTAGAGGATTGGGGCACCTCCCTAATAGCAAACATCAAATAAGGAAGTAGACAGTCCCAATCCTTTCCATCCCTATCCACCACTTTCTTCAACATTTGTTTTAGGGTTTTGTTGAATCTTTCAACCAGCCCATCGGTTTGGGGGTGATACACAGATGTACGTAATTGCGTCACTTTGAACAATTTACACAGCTCCTTCATAACCCGGGACATAAAGGGTGTACCTTGGTCCGTAAGCAGTTCTTTACAAATACCCACCCGGCTAAAAACAAGAGATAGCTCTTTGGCTATGGTTTTGGCCGAGGTATTTCTGAGAGGGATCGCTTCTGGATAACGGGTGGCATAGTCCATTATAACCAATATGTACTGGTGCCCCCTAGCGGACTTGATTATAGGACCTACCAAATCCATTGCGATTCTCTCAAACGGGACCTCAATGATGGGTAGAGGGACCAGCGGGCTACGGAAGTGTGGCATCGGGGCCGACCTCTGACACACAGGGCAGGAGGAACAATAATTTTCTATGTCCTTCATCACCCCAGGCCAATAGAATCTCTGTAATACCCTCTCTCGGGTTTTCTCTGTCCCCAGATGACCTCCAAGAATGTGCCCATGGGCCAACTCCAACACCAACTTCCTGTAAGGTTTGGGCACCACAAGCTGCTCAACGGTTTCTTCTGCCCTTTTTGCCACCCGATACAGTAGGTCCTTCTCTACGCTGAAGTATGGGTAAGTGCAGGTATTATCTGGGTTCACTAACTCGCCATCTATTTTCACTACGTTTTCCCGTGCCTTTATTAGGGCGGGGTCTTTCAACTGTTCTGTGGCAAAGTTTTCCCTGTGAACCTCAAGATCAGAAAACTCCACAGACGGTAGGTTTTCGTCTGAGGAGGTGGGCTCCTCTCCAGTTTCTTGAGTCTCCCCTGCCAATACTGACAAGGGAAATTCGGGAGAGTCCTCACCACTCTCAGAGGAGTTCTGGCTATCATATTCCTGGTACATAGGGGCACCAGTGGGGGGCTCAGGATCATCCCACAGTTCCCAGAACTTCGGAAAATCCCTTCCCACAATGGCGTCATGCGGTAACTGAGACACTAAGCCCACTGGATGAGAAAGGGTACCTTTGGGGGTCTCGAAACACACTGTAGTCACTGGATACTCTCGGGTGTCCCCATGCACACAAATAACAGCTACCTTGCTATTCCCAGAGACCTCTGTTTTAACTAATTCAGCCTTTATCAGGGTCACAAGGCTACCTGAATCCAGCAATACCACAACATTTCTACCATTAATACACATTTTGCATAAATGTTTCTCAGTTCCCCGAATGGCAGTGCATGCGACTGTCGCACACAGCGACTGACGTCTGCCCGTCAGAAAGTCACACTGCATGGGTTCCTCCAAAACCGGGCAATTTGCTGCAATATGTCCCGCTTGCCGGCAGCGGTAGCAAATGATCCTTCTTGCCGCCTCTTGAGCCGCTGATTTCCCAGGCTGTTCTCGCCAAACTTGGGGTAGAGCTCCCACCCTCTCACTCTCTCCACCCTTACCCCTTGGAATCATCTTATCCGCCCCTGGGGATGGTCTGGTCTTAGGGTGGAAAGTCCGAGTGTCTCTGGAAGAGGCCGTCAGGTTCTCTGTAGCCAAGTATTTCTCCACACGATCCACAAGACCATCGGCCGTCTCTGGGTCTCCATGGCTTACCCACTTTTGGATGGCAGTAGGAAGAGCTCTCAAAAACCGATCCATTACAACACGTTCCACAATCTTTGGTGCGGACAAAGTCTCTGGCTGTAGCCACTTTCTGCTCAGGTGAATGAGATCATACATTTGAGACCTGGGGGGTTTTCCAAGCTGGAAAGTCCAGTTATGCACACGCTGAGCCCGGACAGCCAGGGTGACACCCAGCCTTGCCAATATTTCAGCTTTTAGCATCACATAGTCTTTTGCTTGGTCAGGCTCTAGGTCATAGTAAGCTTTCTGCGATTCACCCGTTAACAGAGGAGCCACCAGTCCAGCCCACTGCTCCTCAGGCCACTTTTCTCTTTCAGCAGTCCTTTCAAACGTGGTCAAAAATACCTCTGGATCATCCTCTCCAGTCATTTTTGTCAATAAACGACTCACCCCAAAGGACGCGGTATTAGTGGGACGGCTTTCCTCACTGGTCTGCGGACGTTGCTGCATTACTGCTTCCATTTGTTGTAGTCTCTGCTCTTGCTTCTGTAATAGGTCTATGAAGCGGGCCTCAGATCGTTGCTGGGCTTGTTGCTGAGCTTCCAGACTCTGTTGGTGAGCTTGCTGCTGGGCTGCAAGGCTCTGTTGATGAGCTTGCTGCTGGGCTGCGAAGTTCTGTTGTTGAGCTGCAAGGCTCTTTTGCAAACCTGCATTTGTCTGCTGTTGATTGGCATTTGCTAGAGCCAGCTGTTTCAGTATCTCCTCCATGCTGGCTTAAAAAAAAACTGCCACTGGTTCTCCACCAACTGTGAGGGGGTTAGCTCGGCAGCGGGTGTGTGTGACCCCCGGGATGGGCTCCCCACACAAAAACAGGCCCAGCAGACGGAGGTTGTGGTTTTCAAAATCAAAAAGGTGCCGTTTATTTTCTATTTACAGTGACAAAAACACAGCAAAGCAAAAGAAACAAACAAAATAAATCCTGGTCAACTTGACCTCTGACTAAACATACAGGTTTCCTAACTAACAACTGGGATCAGCCTAGTGCTGTCCTAGTCCCTGGTTTTAAATGTCCAAGCAAAATATAGCCACACAGGCTTTCTCTCACCGCACAGGGGTTCACTCTCCCTAGACAGTCCACACAGGTCTGCTTCCAGGCATGAGCTAACATCTAATGAATCTGGGAGTTTTTATAGAGGCCTTAAACGAACTGACAGGCTTCAGCTGGCCTCATCAACTCCCTGCCTGCACGACGCCCAGCCCTCTCCCTAGAGGTATGAGTCATCAATGAGCCCACTAGTCTCAGCTGGGCTTATACAACTCTCCACCTAGCTGTATAAATCGGCGTAAAGCCTGAATCTGGGCGAAATATATCTACCCCCCTGGATGCAACCAGGTGACTTTACCTTCCTGCTGTCACAATATATATAGGAGAGTGTATATAGAGTATATACAGACAGTACACACGTCACACCTCCTATCTCTGAGGATATAGATATATATATAGGAGAGTGTGTATGGAGTATATACAGACAGTACACACGTCACACATCCTATCTCTAGGTATATAATATATATATATATATATAGGAGAGTGTATATGGAGTATATACAGACAGTACACACGTCACACCTCCTATCTCTGGGTATATAGATAGATATATATAGGAGAGTGTATATGGAGTATATACAGACAGTACACACGTCACACCTCCTATCTCTGGGTATATAGATATATATAGGAGAGTGTATATGGAGTATATACAGACAGTACACACGTCACACCTCCTATCTCTGGGTATATAGATATATATAGGAGAGTGTGTATGGAGTATATACAGACAGTACACACGTCACACCTCCTATCTCTGGGTATATAGATATATATAAGAGAGTGTATATAGAGTATATACAGACAGTACACACGTCACACCTCCTATCTCTGGGTATATAGATAGATATATATAGGAGAGTGTATATGGAGTATATACAGACAGTACACACGTCACACCTCCTATCTCTGGGTATATAGATAGATATATATAGGAGAGTGTATATGGAGTATATACAGACAGTACACACGTCACACCTCCTATCTCTGGGTATATAGATATATATATATAGGAGAGTGTATATGGAGTATATACAGACAGTACACACGTTACACCTCCCATCACTGGGTATATAGATATATATAGGAGAGTGTATATGGAGTATATACAGACAGTACACACGTCACACCTCCTATCTCTGGGTATATAGATATATATAGGAGAGTGTATATGGAGTATATACAGACAGTACACACGTCACACCTCCTATCTCTGGGTATATAGATATATATAGGAGAGTGTATATGGAGTATATACAGACAGTACACACGTCACACCTCCTATCTCTGGGGATATAGATATATATAGGAGAGTATATATGGAGTATATACAGACAGTACACACGTCACACCTCCTATCTCTGGGTATATAGATATATATAGGAGAGTGTATATGGAGTATATACAGACAGTACACACGTCACACCTCCTATCTCTGGGGATATAGATATATATAGGAGAGTGTATATGGAGTATATACAGACAGTACACACGTCACACCTCCTATCTCTGGGGATATAGATATAGATATATATAGGAGAGTGTATATGGAGTATATACAGACAGTACACACGTCACACCTCCTATCTCTGGGTATATAGTGTATATATATATATATAGGAGAGTGTATATGGAGTATATACAGACAGTACACACGTCACACCTCCTATCTCTGGGTATATAGATAGATAGATAGATATAGGAGAGTGTATATGGAGTATATACAGACAGTACACACGTCACACCTCCTATCTCTGGGTATATAGTATATATATGTATATAGGAGAGTGTATATGGAGTATGTACACACGTCACACCTCCTATCTCTGGGGATATAGATATATATAGGAGAGTGTATATGGAGTATATACAGACAGTACACACGTCACACCTCCTATCTCTGGGTATATAGATATATATAGGAAAGTGTATATGGAGTATATACAGACAGTACACACGTCACACCTCCTATCTCTGGGTATATAGATAGATATATATAGGAGAGTGTATATGGAGTATATACAGACAGTACACACGTCACACCTCCTATCTCTGGGTATATAGATATAGATATATATAGGAGAGTGTATATGGAGTATATACAGACAGTACACACGTCACACCTCCTATCTCTGGGGATATAGATATATATAGGAGAGTGTATATGGAGTATATACAGACAGTACACACGTCACACCTCCTATCTCTGGGGATATAGATATATATAGGAGAGTGTATATGGAGTATATACAGACAGTACACACGTCACACCTCCTATCTTTGGGTATATAGATATATATAGGAGAGTGTGTATGGAGTATATACAGACAGTACACACGTCACACCACCTATCTCTGGGTATATATATATATATATATATATATATATAGGAGAGTGTATATGGAGTATATACAGACAGTACACACGTCACACCTCCTATCTCTGGGTATATAGATATATATAGGAGAGTGTATATGGAGTATATACAGACAGTACACACGTCACACCTCCTATCTCTGGGTATATAGATATATATAGGAGAGTGTATATGGAGTATATACAGACAGTACACACGTCACACCTCCTATCTCTGGGTATATAGATATATATAGGAGAGTGTATATGGAGTATATACAGACAGTACACACGTCACACCTCCTATCTCTGGGTATATAGATATATATAGGAGAGTGTATATGGAGTATATACAGACAGTACACACGTCACACCTCCTATCTCTGGGTATATAGATATATATAGGAGAGTGTGTATGGAGTATATACAGACAGTACACACGTCACACCTCCTATCTCTGGGGATATAGATATATATATATGAGAGTGTATATGGAGTATATACAGACAGTACACACGTCACACCTCCTATCTCTGGGTATATAGATATAGATATATATAGGAGAGTGTATATGGAGTATATACAGACAGTACACACGTCACACCTCCTATCTCTGGGGATATAGATATATATAGGAGAGTGTATATACAGACAGTACACACGTCACACCTCCTATCTCTGGGTATATAGATATATATAGGAGAGTGTGTATGGAGTATATACAGACAGTACACACGTCACACATCCTATCTCTAGGTATATAGATATATATATCTATATAGGAGAGTGTATATGGAGTATATACAGACAGTACACACGTCACACCTCCTATCTCTGGGGATATAGATATATATAGGAGAGTGTATATGGAGTATATACAGACAGTACACACGTCACACCTCCTATCTCTGGGTATATAGATATATATAGGAGAGTGTGTATGGAGTATATACAGACAGTACACACGTCACACCTCCTATCTCTGGGGATATAGATATATATAGGAGAGTGTATATGGAGTATATACAGACAGTACACACGTCACACCTATCTCTGGGTATATAGATATATACAGGAGAGTGTATATGGAGTATATACAGACAGTACACACGTCACACCTCCTATCTCTGGGTATATAGATATATATAGGAGAGTGTGTATGGAGTATATACAGACAGTACACACGTCACACATCCTATCTCTGGGTATATAGATATATATATATATATAGGAGAGTGTATATGGAGTATATACAGACAGTACACACGTCACACCTCCTATCTCTAGGTATATAGATATATATAGGAGAGTGTATATGGAGTATATACAGACAGTACACACGTCACACATCCTATCTCTGGGTATATAGATATATATAGGAGAGTGTATATGGAGTATATACAGACAGTACACACGTCACACCTCCTATCTCTGGGGATATAGATATATATAGGAGAGTGTATATGGAGTATATACAGACAGTACACATGTCACACCTCCTATCTCTGGGTATATAGATATATATAGGAGAGTGTATATGGAGTATATACAGACAGTACACACGTCACACCTCCTATCTCTGGGTATATAGATATAGATATATATAGGAGAGTGTATATGGAGTATATACAGACAGTACACACGTCACACCTCCTATCTCTGGGTATATAGATATATATAGGAGAGTGTGTATGGAGTATATACAGACAGTACACATGTCACACCTCCTATCTCTGGGTATATAGATATATATAGGAGAGTGTGTATGGAGTATATACAGACAGTACACACGTCACACCTCCTATCTCTGGGTATATAGATATTGTGAGGGGGTTAACTCGGTAGCGGGTGTGTGTGACCCCCTGGTTGGGCTCCCCACACAAAAACAGGGCCAGCAGACGGAGGTTGTGGTTTTCAAAATCAAAAGGTGCGGTTTATTTCTCTATGTACAGTGACAAAAACACAGCAAAGCCAAAAAGAAACAAACAAAATAAATCCTGGTCAGTTTGACCTCTGACTAAACATGCAGGTTTCCTAAACTAACAACTGGGATCAGCCTGGTGCTGTCCTAGTCCCTAAGTCCCTGGTTTAGTAAAAGTCCAAACAAATAGCCACACAGGCTTTGCCTCACCGCACAGGGGTTCACTCTCCCTAGACAGTCCACACAGGTCTGGTTCCAGGCATGAGCTAACATCTAATGAAGCTGGGAGTTTTTATAGAGGCCTTTAAATGAGCTGACAAGCTTCAGCTGGTCTCATCAACTCCCTGCCTGCACGACGCCCAGCCCTCTCCCTAGAGGTATGAGTCATCCATGAGCCCACTAGCCTCAGCTGGGCTTCATCAACTCCCTAGTTGTATAAGTCGGCGTAAAGCCTGAATCTGGGCGAAATATATCTACCCCCCTGGATGCAACCAGGTGACTTTACCTTCCTGCTGTCACAATATATATAAGAGAGTGTATATAGAGTATATACAGACAGTACACACGTCACACCTCCTATCTCTGGGTATATAGATATATATCTATATAGGAGTGTATATGGAGTATATACAGACAGTACACACGTCACACCTCCTATCTCTGGGTATATAGATATATATAAGAGAGTGTATATAGAGTATATACAGACAGTACACACGTTACACCTCCCATCACTGGGTATATAGATATATATAGGAGAGTGTATATGGAGTATATACAGACAGTACACACGTCACACCTCCTATCTCTGGGGATATAGATATATATAGGAGAGTGTATATGGAGTATATACAGACAGTACACACGTCACACCTCCTATCTCTGGGTATATAGATATATATAGGAGAGTGTGTATGGAGTATATACAGACAGTACACACGTCACACCTCCTATCTCTGGGGATATAGATATATATATAGGAGAGTGTATATAGAGTATATACAGACAGTACACACGTCACACCTCCTATCTCTGGTTATATAGATATAGATATATATAGGAGAGTGTATATGGAGTATATACAGACAGTACACACGTCACACCTCCTATCTCTGGGTATATAGTATATGTATGTATATAGGAGAGTGTATATGGAGTATGTACACACGTCACACCTCCTATCTCTGGGGATATAGATATATATAGGAGAGTGTGTATGGAGTATATACAGACAGTACACACGTCACACCTCCTATCTCTGGGTATATAGTATATATATAGGAGAGTGTATATGGAGTATATACAGACAGTACACACGTCACACCTCCTATCTCTGGGTATATAGTATATATATGTATATAGGAGAGTGTATATGGAGTATGTACACACGTCACACCTCCTATCTCTGGGGATATAGATATATATAGGAAAGTGTGTATGGAGTATATACAGACAGTACACATGTCACACCTCCTATCTCTGGGTATATAGATATATATAGGAGAGTGTGTATGGAGTATATACAGACAGTACACACGTTACACCTCCCATCTCTGGGTATATAGATATATATAAGAGAGTGTATATAGAGTATATACAGACAGTACACACGTCACACCTCCTATCTCTGGGTATATAGATATATATAAGAGAGTGTATATAGAGTATATACAGACAGTACACACGTCACACCTCCTATCTCTGGGGATATAGATATATATAGGAGAGTGTATATGGAGTATATACAGACAGTACACACGTCACACCTCCTATCTCTGGGTATATAGTATATATATAGGAGAGTGTATATGGAGTATATACAGACAGTACACACGTCACACCTCCTATCTCTGGGTATATAGTATATATATGTATATAGGAGAGTGTATATGGAGTATGTACACACGTCACACCTCCTATCTCTGGGGATATAGATATATATAGGAAAGTGTGTATGGAGTATATACAGACAGTACACATGTCACACCTCCTATCTCTGGGTATATAGATATATATAGGAGAGTGTGTATGGAGTATATACAGACAGTACACACGTCACACCTCCTATCTCTGGGTATATAGATATATATAAGAGAGTGTATATAGAGTATATACAGACAGTACACACGTCACACCTCCTATCTCTGGGTATATAGATATATATAAGAGAGTGTATATAGAGTATATACAGACAGTACACACGTCACACCTCCTATCTCTGGGGATATAGATATATATAGGAGAGTGTATATGGAGTATATACAGACAGTACACACGTCACACCTCCTATCTCTGGGTATATAGATATAGATATATATAGGAGAGTGTATATGGAGTATATACAGACAGTACACACGTCACACCTATCTCTGGGTATATAGATAGATATATATATAGGAGAGTGTATATGGAGTATATACAGACAGTACACACGTCACACCTCCTATCTCTGGGTATATAGATATATATAGGAGAGTGTGTATGGAGTATATACAGACAGTACACACGTCACACCTCCTATCTCTAGGTATATAGATATATATAGGAGAGTGTATATGGAGTATATACAGACAGTACACACGTCACACCTCCTATCTCTGGGGATATAGATATATATAGGAGAGTGTATATGGAGTATATACAGACAGTACACACGTCACACCTCCTATCTCTGGGGATATAGATATATATAGGAGAGTGTGTATGGAGTATATACAGACAGTACACACGTCACACCTCCTATCTCTGGGTATATAGATATATATCTATATAGGAGTGTATATGGAGTATATACAGACAGTACACACGTCACACCTCCTATCTCTGGGTATATAGATATATATAAGAGAGTGTATATAGAGTATATACAGACAGTACACACGTCACACCTCCTATCTCTGGGTATATAGATATATATAAGAGAGTGTATATGGAGTATATACAGACAGTACACATGTCACACCTCCTATCTCTGGGTATATAGATATATATAGGAGAGTGTGTATGGAGTATATACAGACAGTACACACGTCACACCTCCTATCTCTGGGTATATAGATATATATAAGAGAGTGTATATAGAGTATATACAGACAGTACACACGTCACACCTCCTATCTCTGGGTATATAGATATATATAGGAGAGTGTATATAGAGTATATACAGACAGTACACACGTCACACCTCCTATCTCTGGGTATATAGATATATATAGGAGAGTGTGTATGGAGTATATACAGACAGTACACACGTCACACATCCTATCTCTAGGTATATAGATATATATATATCTATATAGGAGAGTGTATATGGAGTATATACAGACAGTACACACGTCACACCTCCTATCTCTGGGGATATAGATATATATAGGAGAGTGTATATGGAGTATATACAGACAGTACACACGTCACACCTCCTATCTCTGGGTATATAGATATATATAGGAGAGTGTATATAGAGTATATACAGACAGTACACACGTCACACCTCCTATCTCTGGGGATATAGATATATATAGGAGAGTGTATATGGAGTATATACAGACAGTACACACGTCACACCTCCTATCTCTGGGTATATAGATATATATAGGAGAGTGTATATGGAGTATATACAGACAGTACACACGTCACACCTCCTATCTCTGGGTATATAGATATATATAGGAGAGTGTATATAGAGTATATACAGACAGTACACACGTCACACATCCTATCTCTGGGTATATAGATATAGATATATATAGGAGAGTGTATATGGAGTATATACAGACAGTACACACGTCACACCTCCTATCTCTGGGGATATAGATATATATAGGAGAGTGTATATGGAGTATATACAGACAGTACACACGTCACACCTCCTATCTCTGGGTATATAGATATATATATAGGAGAGTGTATATGGAGTATATACAGACAGTACACACGTCACACATCCTATCTCTGGGTATATAGATATATATAGGAGAGTGTGTATGGAGTATATACAGACAGTACACACGTCACACCTCCTATCTCTGGGGATATAGATATATATAGGAGAGTGTATATGGAGTATATACAGACAGTACACACGTCACACCTCCTATCTCTGGGTATATAGATATATATAGGAGAGTGTATATGGAGTATATACAGACAGTACACACGTCACACCTCCTATCTCTGGGTATATAGATATATATATATATATATATATATATATATATATATAGGAGAGTGTGTATGGAGTATATACAGACAGTACACACGTCACACCTCCTATCTCTGGGGATATAGATATATATAGGAGAGTGTATATGGAGTATATACAGACAGTATACACGTCACACCTCCTATCTCTGGGTATATAGATATAGATATATATAGGAGAGTGTATATGGAGTATATACAGACAGTACACACGTCACACCTCCTATCTCTGGGGATATAGATATATATAGGAGAGTGTATATGGAGTATATACAGACAGTACACACGTCACACCTCCTATCTCTGGGTATATAGATATATATAGGAGAGTGTATATGGAGTATATACAGACAGTACACACGTCACACCTCCTATCTCTGGGTATATAGATATATATATATATATATATATAGGAGAGTGTATATGGAGTATATACAGACAGTACACACGTCACACCTCCTATCTCTGGGTATATAGATATATATATAGATGAGTGTGTATGGAGTATATACAGACAGTACACACGTCACACCTCCTATCTCTGGGTATATAGATATATATAAGAGAGTGTATATAGAGTATATACAGACAGTACACACGTCACACCTCCTATCTCTGGGTATATAGATATATATCTATATAGGAGTGTATATGGAGTATATACAGACAGTACACACGTCACACCTCCTATCTCTGGGTATATAGATATATATAAGAGAGTGTATATAGAGTATATACAGACAGTACACACGTCACACCTCCTATCTCTGGGTATATAGATATATATAGGAGAGTGTGTATGGAGTATATACAGACAGTACACACGTCACACCTCCTATCTCTGGGGATATAGATATATATAGGAGAGTGTATATGGAGTATATACAGACAGTACACACGTCACACATCCTATCTCTGGGTATATAGATATAGATATATATAGGAGAGTGTATATGGAGTATATACAGACAGTACACACGTCACACCTCCTATCTCTGGGGATATAGATATATATAGGAGAGTGTATATGGAGTATATACAGACAGTACACACGTCACACCTCCTATCTCTGGGTATATAGATATATATAGGAGAGTGTATATAGAGTATATACAGACAGTACACACGTCACACATCCTATCTCTGGGTATATAGATATATATAGGAGAGTGTGTATGGAGTATATACAGACAGTACACACGTCACACCTCCTATCTCTGGGTATATAGATATATATAGGAGAGTGTATATGGAGTATATACAGACAGTACACACGTCACACCTCCTATCTCTGGGTATATAGATATATATAAGAGAGTGTATATAGAGTATATACAGACAGTACACATGTCACACCTCCTATCTCTGGGTATATAGATATATATAAGAGAGTGTATATAGAGTATATACAGACAGTACACACGTCACACCTCCTATCTCTGGGTATATAGATATATATAGGAGAGTGTGTATGGAGTATATACAGACAGTACACACGTCACACATCCTATCTCTAGGTATATAGATATATATATCTATATAGGAGAGTGTATATGGAGTATATACAGACAGTACACACGTCACACCTCCTATCTCTGGGTATATAGATATAGATATATATAGGAGAGTGTATATGGAGTATATACAGACAGTACACACGTCACACCTCCTATCTCTGGGTATATAGATATAGATATATATAGGAGAGTGTATATGGAGTATATACAGACAGTACACACGTCACACCTCCTATCTCTGGGTATATAGATATATATATATATATATATATATATATATAGGAGAGTGTATATGGAGTATATACAGACAGTACACACGTCACACCTCCTATCTCTGGGTATATAGATATATATAGGAGAGTGTATATGGAGTATATACAGACAGTACACACGTCACACCTCCTATCTCTGGGTATATAGATATAGATATATATATAGGAGAGTGTATATGGAGTATATACAGACAGTACACACGTCACACCTCCTATCTCTGGGTATATAGATATATATAGGAGAGTGTGTATGGAGTATATACAGACAGTACACACGTCACACCTCCTATCTCTGGGTATATAGATATATATATATATATAGGAGAGTGTGTATGGAGTATATACAGACAGTACACACGTCACACCTCCTATCTCTGGGTATATAGATATATATCTATATAGGAGTGTATATGGAGTATATACAGACAGTACACACGTCACACCTCCTATCTCTGGGGATATAGATATATATAGGAGAGTGTATATGGAGTATATACAGACAGTACACACGTCACACCTCCTATCTCTGGGTATATAGATATATATAGGAGAGTGTATATGGAGTATATACAGACAGTACACACGTCACACATCCTATCTCTGGGTATATAGATATATATAGGAGAGTGTGTATGGAGTATATACAGACAGTACACATGTCACACCTCCTATCTCTGGGGATATAGATATATATAGGAGAGTGTATATGGAGTATATACAGACAGTACACACGTCACACCTCCTATCTCTGGGTATATAGATATATATAAGAGAGTGTATATAGAGTATATACAGACAGTACACACGTCACACCTCCTATCTCTGGGTATATAGATATATATATATATATATAGGAGAGTGTATATGGAGTATATACAGACAGTACACACGTCACACCTCCTATCTCTGGGTATATAGATATATATAGGAGAGTGTATATGGAGTATATACAGACAGTACACACGTCACACATCCTATCTCTGGGTATATAGATATATATAGGAGAGTGTGTATGGAGTATATACAGACAGTACACATGTCACACCTCCTATCTCTGGGTATATAGATATATATGAGAGTGTGTATGGAGTATATACAGACAGTACACACGTCACACCTCCTATCTCTGGGTATATAGATATATATCTATATAGGAGTGTATATGGAGTATATACAGACAGTACACACGTCACACCTCCTATCTCTGGGTATATAGATATATATCTATATAGGAGAGTGTATATGGAGTATATACAGACAGTACACACGTCACACCTCCTATCTCTGGGTATATAGATATATATATCTATATAGGAGAGTGTATATGGAGTATATACAGACAGTACACACGGTAACTGGCGCTCGGAGAGGAGAGGAGGCTCACTGGTTCAGTCAGTCAGGTGCGCGCTCTTTTCTCGGCCCCGCCTCTTTCTCCCGGCAGGCCTCGCGCTGTTCCTCTTCCCGCGGTTGCTATTTGAAGCGTAGAGCGGGCGCGCGGGTGACGTAACTTCGGCGGGCGACAGACAGGCGGACGGACCAATGAGCGGTGCGGAGGAGCAAGGGGACGACCAATGAGGAAAGCGGGGCGGGAGCGGCCAGAGCGCGCTGTAGCCGGGTCTACAGCGGGCGAGTGTGTGACCCCCCCTCCCCTCCCCCCCCCGGCTATGGCGCCTCAGAAACACGGCGGCCCCACCAACACCGGACCACCCCCGGGGGGAGCGGCGCCCATCAAGAGGGCCAAGATGGAGCAGATCCGACACGACCACGAGCTCTTCCTGCAGGCCTTCGAGAGTCAGTATATATATATATACCTTCCCCCCCATCTGTATACCCCCCTCCCCCCATCTGTATGCTCCCCCATCTGTATACACAGCTCTTCCTGCAGGCCTTCGAGAGTCATATACCTTCCCCGCCATCTGTATACTCCCCTATCTGTATACACACAGCTCTCCCTACAGGCCTTCGAGAGTCAGTATTTATACCCCCCCATATATAAACCATCTGTATACTCCTCCCCCCCATCTATATACCATCTGTATACTCCCCCCATCTATATACCATCTGTATACTCCCCTATCTGTATACACACAGCTCTCCCTACAGGCCTTCGAGAGTCAGTATATATACCCCCCATATATAAACCATCTGTATACTCCCCCCCCATCTATATACCATCTGTATACTCCCCCCCCCATCTATATACCATCTGTATACTCCCCCCCCCATCTATATACCATCTGTATACTCCCCCCCCCCCCCATCTATATACCATCTGTATACACACAGCTCTCCCTACAGGCCTTCAAGTCAGTATATATACCCCCCATATATAAACCATCTGTATACTCCCCCCCCCATCTATATACCATCTGTATACTCCCCCCCCCCATCTATATACCATCTGTATACACACAGCTCTCCCTACAGGCCTTCAAGTCAGTATATATACCCCCCATATATAAACCATCTGTATACTCCCCCCCCATCTATATACCATCTGTATACTCCCCCCCATCTATATACCATCTGTATACTCCCCCCCCATCTATATACCATCTGTATACTCCCCCCATCTATATACCATCTGTATACTCCCCCCATCTATATACCATCTGTATACTCCCCTATCTGTATACACACAGCTCTCCCTCCAGGCCTTCGAGAGTCAGCATATATAAACCATCTGTATACTCCCCCCATCTATATACCATCTGTATACTCCCCCCCCCCCATCTGTATACACACAGCTCTCCCTACAGGCCTTCAAGTCAGTATATATACCCCCATATATAAACCATCTGTATACTCCCCCCCCATCTATATACCATCTGTATACTCCCCCCCATCTATATACCATCTGTATACACACAGCTCTCCCTACAGGCCTTCAAGTCAGTATATATACCCCCCCTATATAAACCATCTGTATACTCCCCTCCCCCATATATAAACCATCTGTATACTCCCCCCCCATCTATATACCATCTGTATACTCCCCCCCATCTATATACCATCTGTATACTCCCCCCATCTATATACCATCTGTATACTCCCCTATATGTATACACAGCTCTCCCTACAGGCCTTCAAGTCAGTATATATACCCCCCATATATAAACCATCTGTATACTCCCCTCCCCCATATATAAACCATCTGTATACTCCCCCCCCCCCCCATCTATATACCATCTGTATACTCCCCTATCTGTATACACACAGCTCTCCCTACAGGCCTTCGAGAGTCAGTATATATACCCCCCATATATAAACCATCTGTATACTCCCCTCCCCATCTATATACCATCTGTATGCTCCTCTCCCCCATCTGTATACACACAGCTCTCCCTACATGCCTTCGAGAGTCAGTATATATACCCCCCATATATAAACCATCTGTATACTCCCCTCCCCATCTATATACCATCTGTATGCTCCTCTCCCCCATCTGTATACACAGCTCTCCCTACAGGCCTTCGAGAGTCAGTATATATACCCCCCATATATAAACCATCTGTATACTCCCCTCCCCATCTATATACCATCTGTATGCTCCTCTCCCCCATCTGTATACACACAGCTCTCCCTACATGCCTTCGAGAGTCAGTATATATACCCCCCATATATAAACCATCTGTATACTCCCCTCCCCATCTATATACCATCTGTATGCTCCTCTCCCCCATCTGTATACACAGCTCTCCCTACAGGCCTTCGAGAGTCAGTATATATACCCCCCATATATAAACCATCTGTATACTCCCCTCCCCATCTATATACCATCTGTATGCTCCTCTCCCCCATCTGTATACACACAGCTCTCCCTACATGCCTTCGAGAGTCAGTATATATACCCCCCATATATAAACCATCTGTATACTCCCCTCCCCATCTATATACCATCTGTATGCTCCTCTCCCCCATCTGTATACACACAGCTCTCCCTACATGCCTTCGAGAGTCAGTATATATACCCCCCATATATAAACCATCTGTATACTCCCCCCCCCCCCCCCATCTATATACTCCCCTCCCCCATCTGTATGCTCCTCTCCCCCATCTGTATACACAGCTCTTCCTGCAGGCCTTCGAGAGTCAGTATATATACCCCTCCCCCCATCTATATACTCCCCACCTATATACCATCTGTATACCCCCCCATATATATATATACACACAGCTCTTCCTACAGGCCTTCGAGAGTCCGTATATATATATATATATATATACCTTCCCCCATCTATATACCATCTGTATACTCCCCTCCCCCATCTGTATACACACAGCTTTCCCTACAGGCCTTCGAGAGTCAGTATATATATACCCCTCCCCATCTATATACTCCCCACCTATATACCATCTGTATACTCCCCCCCCCCTATATATACACACAGCTCTTCCTACAGGCCTTCGAGAGTCAGTATATATACCTCCCCCCATCTATATACCCCCCTTCCCCATCTGTATACCATCTGTATGCTCCACCATCTGTATACACACAGCTCTCCCTACAGGCCTTCAAGAGTCAGTATATACCTCCCCCCATCTATATACCATCTGTATACTCCCCCCCTCAATCTATATACCATCTGTATACTCCCCTCCCCCATCTGTATACTCTCCCCCCCTATATATACACACAGCTCTCCCTACAGGCCTTTGAGAGTCAGTATATACCCCTCCCCCATCTATATATTCCCACCCCCATCTATATACCATCTGTATACTCCCCCCCCCCCCAATCTATATACCATCTGTATACTCCCCTCCCCATCTGTATACTCTCCCCCCCCTATATATACACACAGCTCTCCCTACAGGCCTTTGAGAGTCAGTATATACCCCTCCCCCATCTATATATTCCCACCCCATCTATATACCATCTGTATACTCCCCTCCCCCCTATATATACACACAGCTCTTCCTACAGGCCTTCGAGAGTCCGTATTTATATATACCTTCCCCCCATCTATATACCATCTGTATACTCCCCTCCCCCATCTGTATACACACAGCTTTCCCTACAGGCCTCCGAGAGTCAGTATATACATACCTTCCCCCCCCATCTATATACCATCTGTATACTCCCCTCCTCCATCTGTATACACACAGCTCTCCCTACAGGCCTTCGAGAGTCAGTGTATATATACCTTCCCCCCATATATATATCATCTGTATACTCCCCCCCCCCCCATATATATACACACACAGCTCTCCCTACAAGCCTTCGAGAGTCGGTATATATACCTTCCCCCCCATATATATATATATATGTATATACACCATCTGTATACTCCCCCCCCCCATATATATATATACCATCTGTATACTCCCCTCCTCCATCTGTATACACACAGCTCTCCCTACAGGCCTTCGAGAGTCGGTATATATACCTTTCCCTATATATATATATATATATCATCTGTATACCCCCCATATATATATATATACCCCATCTGTATACTCCCCCCCCCCCATATATATACCATCTGTATACTCCCCCCCCCATATATATATACCATCTGTATACCCCCCATATATATATACCATCTGTATACCCCCCATATATATATATACCATCTGTATGCCCCCCCATATATATATACCATCTGTATGCTCCCCCCCATATATATATATATACCATCTGTATGCTCCCCCCATATATATATATATATATATACCATCTGTATGCTCCCCCCATATATATATATATACCATCTGTATGCTCCCCCTATATATATATATATATATATATATACCATCTGTATGCTCCCCCCATATATATATATATATCATCTGTATGCTCCCCCCATATAGATATATATATATATATATATATATATACCATCTGTATACTCCCCCCCCCATATATATACCATCTGTATACTCCCCCCAAATATATATATATACCATCTGTATACTCCCCCCATATATATATACCATCTGTATACTCCCCCCCCCCCATATATATATACCATCTGTATACTCCCCCCATATATATATATATATATATATATATATATATACCATCTGTATACTCCCCCCATATATATACCACCTGTATGCTCCTCCCCCATATATATATACCATCTGTATGCTCCTCCCCCATATATATATATATATACACCATCTGTATACTCCCCCCCCATATATATATACCATCTGTATACTCCCCCCCCCCCATATATATACCATCTGTATACTCCCCCCCCCCCCCCCCATATATATACCATCTGTATACTCCCCCCCCCCCCCCCCCCCCCATATACAGGTCCTTCTCAAAAAATGAGCATATTGTGATAAAGTTCATTATTTTCTGTAATGTACTGATAAACATTAGACTTTCATATAATTTAGATTCATTACACACAACTGAAGTAGTTCAAGCCTTTTCTTGTTTTAATATTGATGATTTTGGCATACAGCTCATGACAACCCAAAATTCCTATCTCAAAAAATTAGCATATTTCATCCGACCAATAAAAGAAAAGTGTTTTTAATACAAAAAAAGTCAACCTTGAAATAATTCTGTTCAGTTATGCACTCAATACTTGGTCGGGAATCCTTTTGCAGAAATGACTGCTTCAATGCGGCGTGGCATGGAGGCAACCAGCCTGTGGCACTGCTGAGGTGTTATGGAGGCCCAGGATGCTTCGATAGCGGCCTTAAGCTCATCCAGAGTGTTGGGTCTTGCGTCTCTCAACTTTCTCTTCCCAATATCCCACAGATTCTCTATGGGGTTCAGGTCAGGAGAGTTGGCAGGCCAATTGAGCACAGTAATACCATGGTCAGTAAACCATTTACCAGTGGTTTTGGCACTGTGAGCAGGTGCCAGGTCGTGCTGAAAAATGAAATCTTCATCTCCATAAAGCTTTTCAGCAGATGGAAGCATGAAGTGCTCCAAAATCTCCTGATAGCTAGCTGCATTGACCCTGCCCTTGATAAAACACAGTGGACCCACACCAGCAGCTGACATGGCACCCCAGACCATCAGTGACTGTGGGTACTTGACACTGGACTTCAGGCATTTTGGCATTTCCCTCTCCCCAGTCTTCCTCCAGACTCTGGCACCTTGATTTCCGAATGTACTTTGGACCACTGAGCAACAGTCCAGTGCTGCTTCTCTGTAGCCCAGGTCAGGAGCTTCTGCCGCTGTTTCTGGTTCAAAAGTGGCTTGACCTGGGGAATGCGGCACCTGTAGCCCATTTCCTGCACACGCCTGTTCACGGTGGCTCTGGATGTTTCTACTCCAGACTCAGTCCACTGCTTCCGCAGGTCCTCCAAGGTCTGGAATCGGTCCTTCTCCACAATCTTCTTCAGGGTCCGGTCACCTCTTCTCGTTGTGCAGCTTTTTCTGCCACACTTTTTCCTTCCCACAGACTTCCCACTGAGGTGCCTTGATACAGCACTCTGGGAACAGCCTATTCGTTCAGAAATTTCTTTCTGTGTCTTACCCTCTTGCTTGAGGGTGTCAATGATGGCCTTCTGGACAGCAGTCAGGTCGGCAGTCTTACCCATGATTGCGGTTTTGAGTAATGAACCAGGCTGGGAGTTTTTAAAAGCCTCAGGAATCTTTTGCAGGTGTTTAGAGTTAATTAGTTGATTCAGATGATTAGGTTAATAGCTCGTTTAGAGAACCTTTTCATGATATGCTAATTTTTTGAGATAGGAATTTTGGGTTGTCATGAGCTGTATGCCAAAATCATCAATATTAAAACAAGAAAAGGCTTGAACTACTTCAGTTGTGTGTAATGAATCTAAAATATATGAGTCTAATGTTTATCAGTACATTACAGAAAATAATGAACTTTATCACAACATGCTAATTTTTTGAGAAGGACCTGTATATACCATCTGTATACTCCCCCCATATATATATATACCATCTGTATACTCCCCCCCCCATATATATACCATCTGTATACTCCCCCCCCATATATATACCATCTGTATACTCCCCCCCCATATATATACCATCTGTATGCTCCCCCCATATATATATATATATATACCATCTGTATACTCCCCCCCCATATATATATATATATATACCATCTGTATACTCCCCCCCCCCCCATCTATATACCATCTGTATACTCCCCCATCTATATACCATCTGTATACCCCCCCATATATATACCATCTGTATACTCCCCCCCCCCCCATATATATATATATACACCATCTGTATACCCCCATATAAATATATATATCATCTGTATACTCCCCCCCCCCCCATATATATACCATCTGTATACTCCCCCCCCCCATATATATACCATCTGTATGCTCCCCCCATATATATATACCATCTGTATACTCCCCCCCCATATATATATATATATATATATATATATATATATACCATCTGTATACTCCCCCCCCCCATCTATATACCATCTGTATACTCCCCCATCTATATACCATCTGTATACTCCCCCCACCATCTGTATACTCCCCTCCCCATCTATATACCATCTGTATACCCCCCCATATATATACCATCTGTATACTCCCCCCCCCATATATATATATATACACCATCTGTATACCCCCATATAAATATATATATATCATCTGTATACTCCCCCCCATATATATATATATATATATATATATACACCATCTGTATACTCCCCCATATATATATATATATATACCATCTGTATACTCCCCCCCCCCCCATTTATATATACCATCTGTATACTCCCCCCATATATATATATATATATGCCATCTGTATACTCCCCCCCCCCATATATATACCATCTGTATACTCCCCCCATATATATACCATCTGTATACTCCCCCCCATATATATATATGCCATCTGTATACTCCCCCCCCCCCCCATATATATACCATCTGTATACTCCCCCCCCCCCATATATATATATATATATATGCCATCTGTATGCTCCCCCCCCCCATATATATACCATCTGTATACTCCCCCCCCCATATATATACCATCTGTATGCCCCCCCATATTTATATATACCATCTGTATACTCCCCCCATATATATATATACCATCTGTATACTCCCCCCCCCCATATATATATAACATCTGTATACTCCCCCCCCCTTACCCCATCTATATACCATCTGTATAATCCCCCATCTATATACCATCTGTATACTCCCCCATCTGTATACTCCCCCCCCCCCCTCCCCATCTATATACCATCTGTATACTCCCCTCCCCATCTATATACCATCTGTATACTCCCCTCCCCATCTATATACCATCTGTATACTCCCCCCCCCCATCTATATACCATCTGTATACTCCCCCCCATCTATATACCATCTGTATACTCCCCCCCCCCATATATATACCATCTGTATACTCCCCCCCATCTATATACCATCTCTATACTCCCCCCCCCCCCCTCCCATCTATATACCCCCCCCCATCTATATACCATCTGTATGCTCCCCCCATCTGTATACTCCCCTCCCCCATCTGTATACACACAGCTCTCCCTACAGGCCTTCGAGAGTCAGTGTATATATATATATACCTTCCCCCATCTGTATACTCCCCCCCCCCCCCTATATACACACAGCTCTTTCTACAGGCCTTCGAGAGTCAGTGTATATATACCTCCCCCCATCTGTATACTCCCCTCCCCATATATATATATATATATATATATATATATATATATATATATATATATATATATATACACACACACACTGCTCTCCCTACAGGCCTTCAAGAGTCAGTATATATACCTTCCCCCATCTATATACCATCTGTATACTCCCCCCATCTGTATGCTCCCCCATCTGTATACACACAGCTCTTCCTACAGGCCTTCAAGAGTCAGTGTATATACCCCTCCCCCTATCTGTATACCCCCCCCCCAATCTATATACCATCTGTATACTCCCCTCCCCTATCTATACACACAGCTCTTCCTACAGGCCTTCAAGAGTCAGTGTTTATATACCTTCCCCCATCTATATACCATCTGTATACTCCCCCCAATCTATATACCATCTGTATACTCCCCTCCCCCATCTGTATACTCCCCTCCTCCATCTGTATGCTACCCCATCTGTATACTCCCCTCCTCCATCTGTATACTCCCCCCCCCCCCCCTATATATACACACAGCTCTTCCTACAGGCCTTCGAGAGTCAGTGTATATATACCTTCCCCCATCTATATACCATCTGTATACTCCCCTCCCCCATCTGTATGCTCCCCCATCTGTATACACACAGCTCTCCCTACAGGCCCTTGAGAGTCAGTATATATACCCCTCCCCCATCTGTATACCATCTGTATACTCCCCTCATCTGTATACACACAGCTCTCCCTACAGGCCTTCTAGAGTCAGTATATACCTTCCCCCATCTATATACTCCCCTCCCCCTATATATACACACAGCTCTTCCTACAGGTCTTTTAGAGTCAGTATATTTCCCCCCCATCTATATACTCCTCACCCCCATCCATATACCATCTGTATACCCCCTCCTATATACCATCTATATACTCCCCCCCCACCTATATACACACAGCTCTTCCTACAGGTCTTTGAGAGTCAGTATATATACCTATCCCCCTATTTATACCATCTATATACCACCTTCCCCTGTATATTATCTATATACTCCCCTCCCCCCTGTATATTCTCATCTATATACTCCCCCCATATATACCACACAGCTCTTCCTGCAGGCCTTCGGGTGTCGGTGTATATACACCCATTGTGTATACATTACCCCCCCCCCCATATCATGTGTATATACCCCCCATGTATGCTATACAATGTCCCCTATAGAATCCTATTATAGTATAATGTGTGTGTTCTATCATCTCCTATAGAATCCTATTAGTTTATAGATCCAGTTAAATATCCTATACATTATTATTTTATAGAATCCTATGATGGCGTATATATATTCCCTTAAATATTGTCCTCCATAGAGCCCAGTCATATCATCATATGTATCCTATACATCCCCTCCTATAGAGTGTGTACCCCCACCCCTCCTATAGAGTGTGTACCCCCCACCCCTTATATACACCCTTCCTATAGTGTGTACCCCCACCCCTTATATACACCCCTCCTATAGAGTGTGTACCCCCCACCCCTTATATACACCCCTCCTATAGAGTGTGTACCCCCACCCCTTATATACACCCCTCCTATAGAGTGTGTACCCCCACCCCTTATATATTCTATACACCCCTCCTATAGTGTGTGTACCCCCACCCCTTATATATTATATACACCCCTCCTATAGTGTGTGTACCCCCACCCCTTATATATTATATACACCCCCTCCTATAGAGTGTACCCCCACCCCTTATATATTATATACACACGATCTCCTATAGAATCCTATTAGTGTGTGTACACCTATGTATCCTATACATCCCCTCCTATAGAGTGTGTACCCCCACCCCTCCTATAGAGTGTACCCCACCTCTTATATATTATATACACCCTTCCTATAGTGTGTACCCCCACCCCTTATATACACCCCTCCTATAGAGTGTGTACCCCCACCCCTTATATACACCCCTCCTATAGAGTGTGTACCCCCACCCCTTATATATTATATACACCCCTCCTATAGTGTGTGTACCCCCCACCCCTTATATATTATATACACCCCCTCCTATAGAGTGTACCCCCACCCCTTATATATTATATACACACGATCTCCTATAGAATCCTATTCGAGTGTGTACACCTATGTATCCTATACATCCCCTCCTATAGTGTGTACCCCCACCCCTCCTATAGAGTGTACCCCACCTCTTATATATTCAATACATTATCTCCTGTAGAATACTATTATAGTGTATGTATATAGAGAGAAGTTCCCCTATGTATTCTATCCCCTGTAGATCCTTATCATTCCTGCTTATGAAGCTCATCTTATGCCCCCCCCCCCATAATATACTGTATACAGCCATTGTTATATATACAGATATGTCCCCCCATGTGTGTTCTCTACATCACCCCCTATAGAGACCCCCCCCCTCCATCATATCCAGTCCCAGGACTCCTATAGCCCTTCCATAATATCGTGTTTATATTACCTATTATATCATTTTATATCCCCCCCCCTCCCCATATGTTCTATACATCACCTCCTATACAGTCCCATTATATCTCCTGCGTCTCTTATATTTCCTTCTATTGTCTATATCCCTTCTGTACTCTATACATGAGTATGTGAATACGCTGTGTGTGTGTGTGTATATATATATATATATATATATATATATATATATATATATATATATATATATATATATACCCCCTCTCCTGGTATATATCCCCTGTAATAAGACTGGAGACAGAAGGGGTGACGTGGATGAGATGTATGGAGAATGTCCCGGTATAATATGTGCGCTCAGTGATTAGATCACACGGCTGCACTCGCTATACATACTAAATACAAGGTGACAACTGGCTACAGAATATTTGCTGAATGTGAAAAATTCATAAATGACCAAAAACAGGTCTATAAAAAATAAGTCCAAGATAAGACAATAATCAGATCCACAGAGGTGTGCAGAGCATCCCCTCCATAGTGTGACTGAGAATACACCTCGATGTGTGAGGAGGAAACTCAGGAACAAAATAAATACAAAATGAAACAATGTATCAATTCATCGATGTATTCAAAATATATCCAGTCCAGTGTTCTCCAATGGTGTCCACACGAGCTGCTGTAACCCAATGTGATCCCCCCCCCACCCCCGCCTAGATTTTTTCATGTTTACAAGACATTCTTTTTATTGAAATTTTCATAATAAAGTTAAACATTAAAACAGTGTCAACAACCAGCACTACAATTTGAATACATCGATGAATTGATACATTGTTTCATTTTGTATTTATTTTGTTCCTGAGTTTCCTCCTCACACATCGCGGTGTATTCTCAGTCACACTATGGAGGGGATGCTCTGCACACGTCTCCGGATATCCTGATCTATATCTCTGGATCTGATTATTGTCTTACCTTGGACTTATTTTTCATATACCTGTCGTTTATGAATTTTTCACATAGAGCAACTATTCTTTAGTGACATTAGTCCTAGTATAGATATAGTCATAACCCGGGGGGGGGGGGGGGTGTTCACTTAGTTTAGATTAGGTGGTTCTATCAGAATCTCAGAAGGCACCACTCTTCTCCTCCCTATATACATCAGTCCCTGTCCTGGAGCTCTTCCCTCAGCACCCCCCCCCCCCAATAGTATATATTATATAGTGTATATACAGTGCCTTGCGAAAGTATTCGGCCCCCTTGAACTTTTTATCCTTTTGCCACATTTCAGGCTTCAAACATAAAGATATAAAATTTTAATTTTTTGTGAAGAATCACCAACAAGTGGGACACAATTGTGAAGTGGAACGAAATCTATTGGATTTTTGAAACTTTTTTAACTAAGAAAAAAATGAAAAGTGGGGCGTGCAAAATTATTCGGCCCCCTTGCGTTAATACTTTGTAGAGCCACCTTTTGCTGCGATTACAGCTGCAAGTCGCTTGGGGTATGTCTCTATCAGTTTTGCACATCGAGAGACTGAAATTCTTGCCCATTCTTCCTTGCAAAACAGCTCGAGCTCAGTGAGGTTGGATGGAGAGCGTTTGTGAACAGTAGTTTTCAGCTCTTTCCACAGATTCTCGATTGGATTCAGGTCTGGACTTTGACTTGGCCATTCTAACACCTGGATACGTTTATTTGTGAACCATTCCTTTGTAGATTTTGCTGTATGTTTGGGATCATTGTCTTGTTGGAAGATAAATCTCCGTCCCAGTCTCAGGTCTTTTGCAGACTCCAACAGGTTTTCATCCAGAATGGTCCTGTATTTGGCTGCATCCATCTTCCCCTCAATTTTACCATCTTCCCTGTCCCTGCTGAAGAAAAGCAGGCCCAAACCATGATGCTGCCACCACCATGTTTCACAGTGGGGATGGTGTGTTGAGGGTGATGAGCTGTGTTGCTTTTACGCCAAACATATCGTTTTGCATTGTGGCCAAAAAGTTTGATTTTGGTTTCATCGGACCAGAGCACCTTCTTCCACATGTTTGGTGTGGCTTGTGGCAAACTTTAGACAAGGCTTTTTATGGATATCTTTGAGAAATGGCTTTCTTCTTGCCACTCTTCCATAAAGGGCAGATTTGTGCCGTGTATGACTGATTGTTGTCCTGTGGACAGACTCTCCCACCTCAGCTGTAGTCCTCTGCAGTTCATCCAGAGTGATCATGGGCCTCTTGGCTGCATCTCTGATCAGTCTTCTCCTTGTCTGAGCTGAAAGTTTAGAGGGACAGCCAGGTCTTGGTAGATTTGCAGTGGTCTGATACTCCTTCCATTTCAAAATGATCGCTTGCACAGTGCTCCTTGGGATGTTTAAAGCTTGGGAAATCTTTTTGTATCCAAATCCGGCTTTAAACTTCTCCACAACAGTATTACGGACCTGCCTGGTGTGTTCCTTGGTCTTCATGATGCTCTCTGCGCTTTCAACAGAACCCTGAGACTATCACAGAGCAGTGCATTTATACAGAGACTTGATTACACACAGGTGGATTCTATTTATCACCATCAGTCATTTAGGACAACATTGGATCATTAACCACTTAAGCCCCGGACCATTTGGTAGCTAGAGGACCAGAGGTGAATTCAGAATTTTGCACTGCGCTGCTTTAACTGTAAATTGTGCGGACATGCAATGTTGTACCCAAACGAAATTTGCGTCCTTTTCTTCCCACAAATAGAGCTTTCTTTTAATGGTATTTGATTGCCTCTGCGATTTTTATTTTTTGCGATATAAACGGAAAAAGACCGAAAATTTTGAAAAAAAATGATATTTTCTACTTTTTGTTATAAGAAAAATCGAATAAACTCAATTGTAGTCATACATTTAGGCCAAAATGTATTCAGCCACATGTTTTTAGTAAAAAAAATGTCAATAAGCGTATATTTATTGGTTTGCGCAAAAGTTATAGCGTTTACAAACTAGGGTACATTTTCTGGAATTTACACAGCTTTAAATTTATGACTGCCTATCTCATTTCTTGAGGTGCTAAAATGACAGGGCAGTACAAAACCCCCCCCCCAAATGACCCCATTTTGGAAAGTAGACACCCCAAGGAAATTGCTGAGAGGCATGTTGAGCCCATTGAATTTTTTATTTTTTTGTCCCAAGTGATAGAATAATGACAAAAAAAAAAACAATTACAAAAAGTTGTCACTAAATGATATATTGCTCACACATGCCATGGTTATATGTGAAATTACACCCCAAAATACATTTTGCTGCTTCTACTGAGTACGGGGATACCACATGTCTGGGACTTTTTGGGAGCCTAGCCGCGTACGGGACCCCGGAAACCAAGCACCGCCTTCAGGATTTCTAGGCACAAATTTTTGATTTCACTCCTCACTACCTATCACAGTTTCGAAGGCCATAAAATGCCAAAATAGCACAAAACCCCCCCAAATGACCCCATTTTAGAAAGTAGACACCCCAAGGAAATTGCTGAGAGGCCTGTTGAGCCCATTGAATATAATTTTTTTTGTCCCAAGTGATTGAATAATGACAAAAAAAAAAAAAAAAATTACAAAAAGTTGTCACTAAATGATATATTGCTCACACATGCCATGGTTATATGTGAAATTACACCCCAAAATACATTTTTCTGCTTCTCCTGAGTACGGGGATACCACATGTGTGGGACTTTTTGGGAGCCTAGCCGCATACGGGACCCCGAAAACCAAGCACCCGCCTTCAGGATTTCTAGGCACAAATTTTTGATTTCACTCCTCACTACCTATCACAGTTTCGAAGGCCATAAAATGCTAAAATAGCACAAAACCCCCCCAAATGACCCCATTTAGGAATATAGACACCCCAAGCTATTTGCTGAGAGGAATGGCGAGTATTTTACAGCTCTCATTTGTTTTTGAAAATGAAGAAAGAAAATATATATATATATATATATATATATATTTTTCAATTTTCAAAACTTTGTGACAAAAAGCGAGATCTGCAAAATACTCACAATACCTCTCAGCAAATAGCTTGGGGTGTCTACTTTCCAAAATGGGGTCATTTGGGGGGGGGTTTGTGCTATCTGGGCATTCCATGGCCTCCGAAACTGTGATAGGCAGTGAGAAGTGAAATCAAAAATTTACACCCTTAGAAAGCCTGAAGGCGGTGATTGGTTTTTGGGGTCCCGTACATGGCTAGGCTCCCAAAAAGTCTCACACATGTGGTATCCCCGTACTCAGGAGAAGCAACAGAATGTATTTTGGGGTGTAATTCCACATATGCCCATGGCATGTTTGAGCAATATATCATTTAGTGACAACTTTGTGCAAAAAAAAAATAAAAAAATTGTCGTTTTTTCCGCAACTTGTGTCCACATATAAAATATTCCATGGACTCGACATGCCTCTCAGTATATAGCTTGGGGTGTCTACTTTCCAAAATGGGGTCATTTGGGGGGGTTTTGAACTGTTCTGGCATTTTATACACAACATTAGGAAGCTTACATCCACTCTTCTAACCACTTGAAGACAAAGCCCTTTTTGACACTTTTTGTTTACATGAAAACATATTTTTTTTTGCAAGAAAATTATGTTGAACCCCCAAACATTATATATATTTTTAAAGCAAAGGCCCTACAGATTAAAATGGTGGGTGTTGCATTTTTTTTTTCTACACAGTATTTGCGCAGCGATTTTTCAAACGCATTTTTTGGGTTAAAAAATACACTTTTTTTTTTAATTTTAATGCACTAAAACACACTATATTGCCCAAATGTTTGATGAAATAAAAAAGATGATCTTCACTGCTCCTTTTCAATTTTCAATAAACTTTTAAATGAAAAAAAAAAAAAAAAGATGATCTTAGGCCGAGTACATAGATACCAAACACGACATGCTTTAAAATTTCGCACAAACGCGCATTGGCGACAAACTACATACATTTTTAAAAGCCTTTACAGGTTACCCCAGTAGATTTACAGAGGAGGTCTACTGCTAAAATGATTGCCCTCGATCTGACCTTCGCGGTGATACCTCACATGCATGGTGCAATTGCTGTTTACATATGACGCCAGACCGACGCTTGCGTTCGCCATTGGGCAAGAGCAGGGCAGGACAGGGGTGCTTTTTTTTTTTTCTTTTTTTTTATTATTAATTTTGCTTTTTTATTTTATTTTTAAATTGTTCCTTCCAAGTATTTTTTTTTATCATTTTTATTATCTCAGGGAATGTAAATATCCCCTATGATAGCAATAGGTAGTGACAGGTACTCTTTTTTTGAAAAAACTTGGGGTCTTATAGACCCTAGATTTTTCCTCTGCCCTCAAAGCATCTGACCACACCAAGATCGGTGTGATAAAATGATTTCCCAATGGCGCTTTTTATATCCGGGGGGGGGGCATTCCCTCCCACTGCTTGTAAAAGCAGTCCAGAGGCTAATTAGCCGCTAGGATTGCTTTTACATGAAAGCCGGCCGCTGGCTGAAAAGAATGATACCAAGATGATACCTAAACCCGCAGGCATCATTCTGGTATAAACATTCAAAGTCCAGCAACATACCAGTACGTTGCTGGTCCTTGTTGGACATGTATTGTAATCTTTTTTTTCATGCAGCCTGTGGGCTGAACGAAAAAAGAGATTGATCGGTGGGTATGCCCACCATTAGAATACCGCCCTTCATCCACCCACTTCTAATGATGGGCATACATGCACCATTTATATATGCCGAAGCATGGGGGCATCTTCCCGCAAAAGTTATGCCGCACACACATGGTCAGACTTTTCCACGGGCAAGCCTCCGTCGGAATTTCGACCGTATGTACGCGGCATTTGGAGCAAAATCGCTCCTCCGCCCCTGCTGCCCCAATGCTTCGGCATATTTGCTTTTTTTATTTAACTGTGGTGGTGAAATCACCTCCTACAGCACTGGAGTCGCAGGGATCAGGCCTGTCTCTGCGAACGCTGCAGTTATGTGTGTTGTGTTTTGTAAGTGACAGTGATCGATCGATACTGCACTTGTGTGGCCTGGGCTGGACGGAGGGGCAAAACGCAGGTGCCAGCAGGTATCTGGGCTGATCCCGCTAACACTGTGTTTTTGGGAACCCTAAACTGCTGGGGACGCTAGTATAGATCTGATCAGATCAGATATTGATCTGTTCAGATACTATACCACTAAGGGGGGTGTATGCTTCACGCGTGGGTGTTAGCGCTACTGGCACTAACCTGACGCTGCCTGGGGTGTGACGCAGACCCTCTCTGACGCTAAAACCTAATTGATATCACCCGCCGGGCGATCAGGGGGTTAAACCTTTATTGGGTTATATACACGACGGGTGCCCTGACACTATAAAAAGCAAACTAACTAACCAGCGTCACCCGTAACACTTATATGGTGATCACTGGTGAAAGGGTTAACTAGGGGCAATCAGGGGGTTAAAACCTTTATTAGATAATATATTGGGGTACCTGACGCTATAAAAACCTGCGGCGAACCTAAAAAAAATTACCAGCTACCGATCTGCATCACCGACACTAAGACAGCGTTTAGAAAAACGATTGCTTAGCGACAGTGGTGATGGGGGTGAAAGGGTTACCTGGGGGGCGATCAAGGGGGTTAAACCTTTATTAGATAATATATTGGGGTACCTGACGCTATAAAAACCTGCGGCGAACCTAAAAAAAAATACTGGCTACGATCTGCATCACCGACACTAAGACAGCGTTTAGAAAAACAATTGCTTAGCGACAGTGGTGATAGGGGGTGAAAGGGTTACCTGGGGGCGATCAAGGGGGTTAAACCTTTATTAGATAATATATTGGGGTACCTGACACTATAAAAACCTGCTGCAAACCTAAAAAAAATTACTGGCTGCCGATCGGCATCACTGACGCTAAGACAGCGATCAGAAAAATGATCGCTAAGCGACAGTGGTGATAGGGGGTGAAAGGGTTATCTGGGGGGTGATCAGGGGGTTAAACCCTTATTAGGGGGGGGGTTAGGGGGCTACACTGGACCTAAGACTAAACTTTGGTGACACTTTTACAGTCACAAATGTCACTGATTGCAGTGATCACTAAATAAATGGTCACTGCAATCAGTGACACTGTGACTGGGGGCTGGGGGGGTGTCTGGGGGGGCGATTTATGTCCCTATGTGTCCTGGTGTCAGTGTAGTGTTGTGTGCACTGACCTGATATCTTCTCTTGTACGGCGCTCGGTATATGTGAGCGCTGCACCAGAGATGACATCACTTCCTCCTGCTCCCTCTGTCTGACACAGACAGAGGGGGCATTTCCATTCGCCGGGAGCGATCGCGAGGGGGTGGCCAGAAACGAATGGCTGCCCCCTCATCCCGGAACGCTCCCGGACACTTACCCACCGCTCACTGTATAGAAGGGGGGTCCGATTGGACCCCCCAACTGTACAAAGGCAATCACCTACACTCTACGTGATTGTGCCTGTCGGTGCCATTCTGCCGACGTATATATACAGTGAGCGGTCGTTAAGTGGTTAAGAGATCCTCGCTGAACTTCTGGAGTCAGTTTGCTGCACTGAAAGTAAAGGGGCCGAATAATTTTGCACGCACCACTTTTCAGTTTTTTATTTGCTAAAAAAGTTTAAAATATCCAATAGATTTCGTTCCACTTCACAATTGTGTCCCACTTGTTGGTGATTCTTCACAAAAAATTAAAATTTTATATCTTTCTTTGTTTGAAGCCTGAAATGTGGCAAAAGGATGAAAAGTTCAAGGGGGCCGAATACTTTCGCAAGGCACTGTACCTCCTATAGATTATCAATCCCTGTCCTGGAGCTCTTCCCTTAGCCCCCCCCCCATAGTATATATTATATAGGGTATATACCTCCTATAGATGATCAATCCCTGTCCTGGAGCTCTTCCCTTAGCCCCCCCATGGTATATATTATATAGGGTATATACCTCCTATAGATGATCAGTCCCTGTCCTGGAGCTCTTCCCTTAGCCCCCCCATAGTATATATTATATAGGGTATATACCTCCTATAGATGATCAATCCCTGTCCTGGAGCTCTTCCCTTAGCCCCCCCCCCCCCCCATAGTATATATTATATAGGATATATACCTCCTATGTACTCTATAAATCACCTCCTATAGATTATCAGTCCCTGCCCTCAAATGTTCTGTAATTAGTATAATGTATATATCACCTATTACAGGTCCTTCTCAAAAAATTAGCATATTGTGATAAAGTTCATTATTTTCTGTAATGTACTGATAAACATTAGACTTTCATATATTTTAGATTCATTACACACAACTGAAGTAGTTCAAGCCTTTTCTTGTTTTAATATTGATGATTTTGGCATACAGCTCATGACAACCCAAAATTCCTATCTCAAAAAATTAGCATATCATGAAAAGGTTCTCTAAACGAGCTATTAACCTAATCATCTGAATCAACTAATTAACTCTAAACACCTGCAAAAGATTCCTGAGGCTTTTAAAAACTCCCAGCCTGGTTCATTACTCAAAACCGCAATCATGGGTAAGACTGCCGACCTGACTGCTGTCCAGAAGGCCATCATTGACACCCTCAAGCAAGAGGGTAAGACACAGAAAGAAATTTCTGAACGAATAGGCTGTTCCCAGAGTGCTGTATCAAGGCACCTCAGTGGGAAGTCTGTGGGAAGGAAAAAGTGTGGCAGAAAACGCTGCACAACGAGAAGAGGTGACCGGACCCTGAAGAAGATTGTGGAGAAGGACCGATTCCAGACCTTGGAGGACCTGCGGAAGCAGTGGACTGAGTCTGGAGTAGAAACATCCAGAGCCACCGTGAACAGGCGTGTGCAGGAAATGGGCTACAGGTGCCGCATTCCCCAGGTCAAGCCACTTTTGAACCAGAAACAGCGGCAGAAGCGCCTGACCTGGGCTACAGAGAAGCAGCACTGGACTGTTGCTCAGTGGTCCAAAGTACTTTTTTCGGATGAAAGCAAATTTTGCATGTCATTCGGAAATCAAGGTGCCAGAGTCTGGAGGAAGACTGGGGAGAGGGAAATGCCAAAATGCCTGAAGTCCAGTGTCAAGTACCCACAGTCACTGATGGTCTGGGGTGCCATGTCAGCTGCTGGTGTGGGTCCACGGTGTTTTATCAAGGGCAGGGTCAATGCAGCTAGCTATCAGGAGATTTTGGAGCACTTCATGCTTCCATCTGCTGAAAAGCTTTATGGAGATGAAGATTTCATTTTTCAGCACGACCTGGCACCTGCTCACAGTGCCAAAACCACTGGTAAATGGTTTACTGACCATGGTATTACTGTGCTCAATTGGCCTGCCAACTCTCCTGACCTGAACCCCATAGAGAATCTGTGGGATATTGGGAAGAGAAAGTTGAGAGACGCAAGACCCAACACTCTGGATGAGCTTAAGGCTGCTATCGAAGCATCCTGGGCCTCCATAACACCTCAGCAGTGCCACAGGCTGGTTGCCTCCATGCCACGCCGCATTGAAGCAGTCATTTCTGCAAAAGGATTCCCGACCAAGTATTGAGTGCATAACTGAACAGAATTATTTGAAGGTTGACTTTTTTTGTATTAAAAACACTTTTCTTTTATTGGTCGGATGAAATATGCTAATTTTTTGAGATAGGAATTTTGGGTTTTCATGAGCTGTATGCCAAAATCATCAATATTAAAACAAGAAAAGGCTTGAACTACTTCAGTTGTGTGTAATGAATCTAAAATATATGAAAGTCTAATGTTTATCAGTACATTACAGAAAATAATGAACTTTATCACAATATGCTAATTTTTTGAGAAGGACCTGTATATTGTGCTTTTTATACATCACCTCCTATAGATCTTCATTATCATTCCCTATCATGGAGCTCTTCCCTCAGAGCTCCCATAGTTATCCTATTATATTGGGTCTATGTATTCTATACACCAGCCCTTATACATCTGCATTATTTGCGCTCACCAGGTTCCGTATTTAGGAGGTACACAGTTTGTATATTCTATACATCCCTTCCTATAGAGCGCCATGGTCTTCCCCCACCCTGGGCCTCCTGTATCTATTTCATATAGATATATATTGTCGCCCATTGCTGTACAGATCTCACCTTAATGATGTATATGGCACACCTTATCTTATATTCCTCTATAGGTTGTATCTGATATCCTTGTATCTGTCACACCTTTCTGTAGTCCAGGGCTTGACAAATCTCAAGTGCCAGATCGCCATGGCGACTAGAAATTACATCCCGACGCCTGGGTTTTGTCTGCTCATTCCCAGGCGTGAGCAAGTTCTATTCCCCGGTTCCCCGGACATGCAGTTCCATGCGCCGGGCAGCTGGTTGCCAACCACACGGCTGGCTAGTTCTGGGAAGGCGTCAATAGATGCCCTCCTAGAACCCCGCCCCCCCCCCCCCCCCCGGGGCGCGCTCTGTGATCGCTGTGGCCTTCGGACACAGCTAAACAAAGATCAATGTAAACGGCCACTCACAGCCCTTTACTATGTGATAAGTTGTGTCCAATCACAGCTGATCACATTGTAAACAGAATTAAAGGTTATTGGCAGTCCTTTCTTCACACGCTGCCAGAGTGGGGAGAGCCGCCAATTCTGACACATTTACAATGGCGTGTTGGTGGCGCCGAAAAATTACTTAAGCCTCGTACACACGATCCGAATATCGTACGAAAAATGTCGTCCGAGGAAGAATCGTACGATAATCGGATCGTTAGTACAGAGCTTCGAGAGCCGATCATGACAGTTCATCCGATATTTATTATTTTATCGGACATGCACGAAAATTTTCCTCGTACGATACCAGATCGTACGATTTTCGTTTAGTCAGTACAGTTGTCGTCCGAAAATACAATACATATGCATTACAACACATGACATCACTTCTGATTTTTTTTTTTTTTTCTGTCATACGAGAATTTTTGTGACTTTAATAACCTATTTAATTTTACTTGCGACTATTAAGCGAAAAAAGTTGTACGATCCGTCGTACGATATTCGGATCGTGTGTACGGGGCATTACTTGCAAATCTTTTGTTAGTGTCTGACATTATAGGGGTTACCATATAAAAAAAAGCTTTAGCTCTGCTTCTTACCTGCAGCCGAGCTAACTTTTTTTTCCCCCTAAACTTACCGGCACCTCCTTCTATTCTGTGTGTAAACCTGTGTGGTACATCTGTAAAGATACATATCGGGGCTACATAAGAGAAGGGGGTTTGTCATTGGAAAAAAAAGAGACTGGCTCCTAAATTCAAAGAAAATGTGTCGAGCCCTGCTGTAGTCGTACCTCTAGTATGGTATCTCACCCCCCTTCTACCTGTATCAATCATCCCTGATATCATAGATATCGCCCCCCTTCTACCTGTATGGATCATCCCTGATATCATAGATATCACCCCCCTTCTACCTGTATGGATCATCTCTGATATCATAGATATCACCCCCCTTCTACCTGTATGGATCATCCCTGATATCATAGATATCACCCCCCTTCTACCTGTATGGATCATCCCTGATATCATAGATATCACCCCCCTTCTACCTGTATCAATCATCCCTGATATCATAGATATCGCCCCCCTTCTACCTGTATGGATCATCCCTGATATCATAGATATCACCCCCCTTCTACCTGTATGGATCATCCCTGATATCATAGATATCACCCCCCTTCTACCTGTATGGATCATCCCTGATATCATAGATATCACCCCCCTTCTACCTGTATGGATCATCCCTGATATCATAGATATCACCCCCCTTCTACCTGTATGGATCATCCCTGATATCAGATATCACCCCCCTTCTACCCGTATGGATCATCCCTGATATCATATCACCCCCTTCTACCTGTATGGATCATCCCTGATATCATAGATATCGCCCCCCTTCTACCTGTATGGATCATCCCTGATATCATAGATATCACCCCCCTTCTACCTGTATGGATCATCCCTGATATCATAGATATCACCCCCCTTCTACCTGTATGGATCATCCCTGATATCATAGATATCACCCCCCTTCTACCTGTATGGATCATCCCTGATATCAGATATCACCCCCCTTCTACCCGTATGGATCATCCCTGATATCATATCACCCCCTTCTACCTGTATGGATCATCCCTGATATCATAGATATCGCCCCCCTTCTACCTGTATGGATCATCCCTGATATCATAGATATCACCTCCTTCTACCTGTATGGATCATCCCTGATATCATAGATATCACCCCCCTTCTACCTGTATGGATCATCCCTGATATCAGATATCACCCCCCTTCTACCCGTATGGATCATCCCTGATATATCACCCCCTTCTACCCGTATGGATCATCCCTGATATCATAGATATCACCCCCCTTCTACCTCTACGGATCATCCCTGATATCATATCACCCCCCTTCTACCTGTATGGATCATCCCTGATATCCTAGATATCACCCCCCTTCTACCCGTATGGATCATCCCTGATATCATATCACCCCCTTCTACCCGTATGGATCATCCCTGATATCATATCACCCCCTTCTACCTGTATGGATCATCCCTGATATCCTAAATATCACCCCCCTTCTACCCGTATGGATCATCCCTCATATCCTAGATATCAGCCCCCTTCTACCTGTATGGATCATCCCTGATATCATATCACCCCCTTCTACCCATATGGATCATCCCTGATATCATATCACCCCCTTCTACCTGTATGGATCATCCCTGATATCATAGATATCACCCCCCTTCTACCTCTACGGATCATCCCTGATATCATATATATCACCCCCTTCTACCTGTATGGATC
The DNA here is from genome assembly GCA_029206835.1 of Rana muscosa. NCBI lineage: Eukaryota > Metazoa > Chordata > Amphibia > Anura > Ranidae > Rana > Rana muscosa. The sequence goes on from CM055128.1 coordinate 331,534,396, forward strand.
ATCCCTGATATCATAGATATCATCCCCCTTCTACCTGTGTGGATCATCCCTGATATCAGATATCACCCCCCTTCTACCTGTATGGATCATCCCTGATATCACCCCCTTCTACCTCTACGGATCATCCCTGATATCATAGATATCGCCCCCCTTCTACCTGTACGGATCATCCCTGATATCATATCACCCCCCTTCTACCTGTATGAATCATCCCTGATATCATAGATATCACCCCCTTCTACCCGTATGGATCATCCCTGATATCATAGATATCACCCCCCTTCTACCCGTATGGATCATCCCTGATATCATAGATATCACCCCCCTTCTACCCGTATGGATCATCCCTGATATCATAGATATCACCCCCCTTCTACCCGTATGGATCATCCCTGATATAATAGATATCACCCCCCTTCTACCTGTATGGATCATCCCTGATATCATAGATATCACCCCCTTCTACCTGTATGGATCATCCCTGATATCATATCACCCCCTTCTACCTCTACGGATCATCCCTGATATCTTAGATATCGCCCCCCTTCTTCCTGTATGGATCATCCCTGATATCATAGATATCACCCCCCTTCTACCTGTATGGATCATCCCTGGTATCATAGATATCACCCCCCTTCTACCTGTATGGATCATCCCTGATATCATATCACCCCCCTTCTACCTGTATGGATCATCCCTGATATCATATCACCCCCCTTCTACCTGTATAGATCATCCCTGATATCATAGATATCACCCCCTTCTACCCGTATGGATCATCCCTGATATCATAGATATCGCCCCCCTTCTACCTGTATGGATCATCCCTGATATCATAGATATCGCCCCCCTTCTACCTGTATGGATCATCCCTGATATCCTAGATATCACCCCCCTTCTACCTGTATGGATCATCCCTGATATAGATATCACCCCCCTTCTACCTGTATGGATCATCCCTGATATCATATCAGCCCCTTCTACCCGTATGGATCATCCCTGATATCATAGATATCACCCCCCTTCTACCTGTATGGATCATCCCTGATATCATAGATATCACCCCCTTCTACCCATATGGATCATCCCTGATATCATAGATATCACCCCCCTTCTACCTGTATGGATCATCCCTGATATCATAGATATCACCCCCCTTCTACCTGTGTGGATCATCCCTGATATCATAGATATCACCCCCCTTCTACCCGTATGGATCATCCCTGATATCATAGATATCACCCCCCTTCTACCTGTGTGGATCATCCCTGATATCATAGATATCACCTCCTTCTACCTGTATGGATCATCCCTGATATCATAGATATCGCCCCCTTCTACCTGTATGGATCATCCCTGATATCATAGATATCGCCCCTTTCTACCTGTATGGATCATCCCTGATATCATAGATATCACCCCCCTTCTACCTGTGTGGATCATCCCTGATATCATAGATATCACCCCCCTTCTACCTGTGTGGATCATCCCTGATATCATAGATATCACCCCCCTTCTACCCGTATGGATCATCCCTGATATCATAGATATCACCTCCTTCTACCTGTATGGATCATCCCTGATATCCTAGATATCAGCCCCCTTCTACCTGTATGGATCATCCCTGATATCATAGATATCACCCCCCCTTCTACCTGTATGGATCATCCCTGATATCATAGATATCATCCCCCCCTTCTACCCGTATGGATCATCCCTGATATCATAGATATCACCCCCCTTCTACCTGTATGGATCATCCCTGATATCATAGATATCACCTCCTTCTACCTGTATGGATCATCCCTGATATCCTAGATATCAGCCCCCTTCTACCCGTATGGATCATCCCTGATATCATAGATATCACCCCCCTTCTACCTCTACGGATCATCCCTGATATCACCCCACTTCTACCTGTATGGATCATCCCTGATATCATAGATATCACCCCCCTTCTACCCGTATGGATCATCCCTGATATCATAGATATCACCCCCCTTCTACCCGTGTGGATCATCCCTGATATCATAGATATCACCTCCTTCTACCACTACGGATCATCCCTGATATCATAGATATCACCCCCCTTCTACCTGTATGGATCATCCCTGATATCATAGATATCACCCCCCTTCTACCTGTATGGATCATCCCTGATATCATAGATATCACCCCCCTTCTACCTGTATGGATCATCCCTGATATCATAGATATCACCCCCCTTCTACCTGTATGGATCATCCCTGATATCATAGATATCACCCCCTTCTACCCGTATGGATCATCCCTGATATCATAGATATCACCCCCCTTCTACCCGTGTGGATCATCCCTGATATCATAGATATCACCCCCCTTCTACCTGTACGGATCATCCCTCATATCATAGATATCACCCCCCCCCCCCTATCGAAACCGATACCGAAAATAAACCTGCTTTGATCCCGAAAACCGATACCGAAAGTGACTGTTTTTAAAAAATATTTTTATACATAGAGATGGCCAGAGACTGGGGCCATGCGTGGTACAGGAGACGGCCAGAGACTGGGGCCATGCGTGGTACAGGAGACGGCCAGAGACTGGGGCCATGCGTGGTACAGGAGACGGCCAGAGACTGGGGCCATGCGTGGTACAGGAGACGGCCAGAGACTGGGGCCATGCGTGGTACAGGAGACGGCCAGAGACTGGGGCCATGCGTGGTACAGGAGACGGCCAGAGACTGGGGCCATGCGTGGTACAGGAGACGGCCAGAGACTGGGGCCATGCGTGGTACAGGGGACGGCCAGAGACTGGGGCCATGCGTGGTACAGGGGACGGCCAGAGACTGGGGCCATGCGTGGTACAGGAGACGGCCAGAGACTGGGGCCATGCGTGGTACAGGAGACCATTTGATCAGCATGCATGTTTTATGAAGAGGTGGTATGCAGGAGTTTGATGCACGTTCATGAAAACTTTTACTGTGCCATGGCATGCTGGGAGTTGTAGTGCTACCTTAAACTTGTTGCTCCTCTTGCTCAGTCAGGGCATGCTGAGACCTGTAGCCCCCTCCACCATCACCTCTCCAGGCAGCCCTCGAGGTCCCAGATCTGGAGTTTGTAGAACTCCTTGTTCTCCTTGGTGACAGGCTCCCCTCCTGGTCCTCTCCTCCGCCGCCTTCTCCTTCCCGCCCACGCTCTTTTTTTTCCCTCCTCGGACGCCATCACGCCATGGTACCTTCACCTCTTCGCCGTCTACAGTGTCCCGTTGCTAAGCCACCATGGGGGGGTGAGCCGCGGCCGGACACAGACGCTGGGATGGTTGATTGGGTGGGCTGAAGACAAGGTTTTTCTGAGCAGGGAGGGAAAGCTATGATGAAGCAGGGGGTGGGTCAGCCCGCCCCAGGGTGGGTGTGCCCACACTAGTGCCCCTGCTAACACAAGGAAAGCAGGAGGGAGGGACACTCCCACAATGGGCCGCACCCAGGGCGGACCACCCCCGTTTTACTATCGTTCAATTTTCTCTTTCGCCATTTTTCCGAAAAAGGCCATTTCGGCCGATACGTTTCGGTGGCCGAAATTTCGGTGCATCCCTAGAATGGTACCTGACATCACTGTATATACCACACCTTGTATGAGTTGTACCTGATATCATTGTATGGGCGGCTCCTTCTCTCTGATATCATTGTATGGGCGGCTCCTTCTCTCTGATATCATTGTATGGGCGGCTCCTTCTCTCTGATATCATTGTATGGACGGCTCCTTAGCTCTCCTATCATTGTATGGACGGCTCCTTAGCTCTCCTATCATTGTATGGACGGCTCCTTAGCTCTCCTATCATTGTATGGACGGCTCCTTAGCTCTCCTATCATTGTATGGACGGCTCCTTAGCTCTCCTATCATTGTATGGACGGCTCCTTAGCTCTCCTATCATTGTATGGACGGCTCCTTAGCTCTCCTATCATTGTATGGACGGCTCCTTAGCTCTCCTATCATTGTATGGACGGCTCCTTAGCTCTCCTATCATTGTATGGACGGCTCCTTAGCTCTCCTATCATTGTATGGACGGCTCCTTAGCTCTCCTATCATTGTATGGACGGCTCCTTAGCTCTCCTATCATTGTATGGACGGCTCCTTAGCTCTCCTATCATTGTATGGACGGCTCCTTAGCTCCTATCATTGTATGGACGGCTCCTTAGCTCTCCTATCATTGTATGGACGGCTCCTTAGCTCTCCTATCATTGTATGGACGGCTCCTTAGCTCTCCTATCATTGTATGGGCGGCTCCTTAGCTCTCCTATCATTGTATGGACGGCTCCTTAGCTCTCCTATCATTGTATGGACGGCTCCTTAGCTCTCCTATCATTGTATGGGCGGCTCCTTAGCTCTCCTATCATTGTATGGACGGCTCCTTAGCTCTCCTATCATTGTATGGACGGCTCCTTAGCTCTCCTATCATTGTATGGACGGCTCCTTAGCTCTCCTATCATTGTATGGGCGGCTCCTTAGCTCTCCTATCATTGTATGGGCGGCTCCTTAGCTCTCCTATCATTGTATGGATGGTCCTTAGCTCTCCTATCATTGTATGGATGGCTCCTTAGCTCTCCTATATCGGTGTATGGGCGCCTCCTTCTCTCTGATATCGGTGTATGGGCGCCTCCTTCTCTCTGATATCATTGTATGGGCGGCTCCTTCTCTCTGATATCATTGTATGGGCGGCTCCTTCTCTCTGATATCATTGTATGGGCGGCTCCTTCTCTCTGATATCATTGTATGGGCGGCTCCTTCTCTCTGATATCATTGTATGGGCGGCTCCTTCTCTCTGATATCATTGTATGGACGGCTCCTTCTCTCTGTTATCATTGTATGGGCGGCTCCTTCTCTCTGATATCATTGTATGGGCGGCTCCTTCTCTCTGATATCATTGTATGGGCGGCTCCTTCTCTCTGATATCATTGTATGGGCGGCTCCTTCTCTCTGATATCATTGTATGGGCGGCTCCTTCTCTCTGATATCATTGTATGGGCGGCTCCTTCTCTCTGATATCATTGTATGGGCGGCTCCTTCTCTCTGATATCATTGTATGGGCGGCTCCTTCTCTCTGATATCATTGTATGGGTGGCTCCTTCTCTCTGATATCATTGTATGGGCGGCTCCTTCTCTCTGATATCATTGTATGGGCGGCTCCTTCTCTCTGATATCATTGTATGGGCGGCTCCTTCTCTCTGATATCATTGTATGGGCGGCTCCTTCTCTCTGATATCGGTGTATGGGCGCCTCCTTCTCTCTGATATCATTGTATGGGCGGCTCCTTCTCTCTGATATCATTGTATGGGCGGCTCCTTCTCTCTGATATCATTGTATGGGCGGCTCCTTCTCTCTGATATCATTGTATGGGCGGCTCCTTCTCTCTGATATCATTGTATGGGCGGCTCCTTCTCTCTGATATCATTGTATGGGCGGCTCCTTCTCTCTGATATCATTGTATGGGCGGCTCCTTCTCTCTGATATCATTGTATGGGCGGCTCCTTCTCTCTGATATCATTGTATGGGCGGCTCCTTCTCTCTGATATCGGTGTATGGGCGGCTCCTTCTCTCTGATATCATTGTATGGGCGGCTCCTTCTCTCTGATATCATTGTATGGGCGGCTCCTTCTCTCTGATATCATTGTATGGGCGGCTCCTTCTCTCTGATATCATTGTATGGGCGGCTCCTTCTCTCTGATATCATTGTATGGGCGGCTCCTCCTCTCTGATATCGGTGTATGGGCGCCTCCTTCTCTCTGATATCGGTGTATGGGCGCCTCCTTCTCTCTGATATTGGTGTATGGGCGCCTCCTTCTCTCTGATATTGGTGTATGGGCGCCTCCTTCTCTCTGATATCGGTGTATGGGCGCCTCCTTCTCTCTGATATCATTGTATGGGCGGCTCCTTCTCTCTGATATCATTGTATGGGCGGCTCCTTCTCTCTGATATCATTGTATGGGCGGCTCCTTCTCTCTGATATCATTGTATGGGCGGCTCCTTCTCTCTGATATCGGTGTATGGGCGCCTCCTTCTCTCTGATATCGGTGTATGGGCGCCTCCTTCTCTCTGATATTGGTGTATGGGCGCCTCCTTCTCTCTGATATTGGTGTATGGGCGCCTCCTTCTCTCTGATATCGGTGTATGGGCGCCTCCTTCTCTCTGATATCATTGTATGGGCGGCTCCTTCTCTCTGATATCATTGTATGGGCGGCTCCTTCTCTCTGATATCATTGTATGGGCGGCTCCTTCTCTCTGATATCATTGTATGGGCGGCTCCTTCTCTCTGATATCATTGTATGGGCGGCTCCAAAGTTGCATTTTTTCTATCTTTGATCCGACTTTACACTCTCTGGACCAGCGAAACACCAAAGTAATGCAGTCACCTTTTCAAAGTTGCTGTGACGTTAAGTAACACTGATTTGAATGGGTGCCATTGAAACGAATGGGAAGCAACTTGTCGTGCGACTTAGAATGTGAATGGAGCCTCAGGCCCCATGCACACGAGACGCCGGTGCAAACTCTGCTGAACGCATGTTTTTAAAGGCTGAAACCGGCGTTGAGAAACACCTGTTTTGCCGCGATTTCAGCCGCGTTTTACCGCATTTGCTTCTATAAGCATTTAGTTAGGGAGGGTCTTATGATGTTTCCTAAGCTCAAACTATTATTAACCATTTCAGCCATTTTGTGAGACCAGAGTGAGTAGCAGCAGCTGAGAGCAGCAGTGTACTTGTATTTAGCGTGTCACTTGCCACGTCACCTGCCACAAGTTGTGGATTGTCCACAATGCAATGCAAGCAATTCTTCTTTTTAATGTAAAAAAATAGGTCACCTTTTAAAAACATTTATAAACAAAATTGCGGCAAAACACCGGTGCCGCGTTTAGCTGCGTTTTGCGTCTGAACCCTTTTTTTTTTGCTTTCAGAAAAACGAAGTTAAACGCAACTGCATATAAACGGCAATAAAGGAGACATGGTGCAGGATCATATAGGATAACATTGAATGAGTTCCGGGGCAGTGGAAAAAGTGTCCAGATGCCTCTGAACGTGCGTTTACCAGCGTCCCGTGTACATGGGGCCTAAGTCTGTTCCAGTATGAGATTTGGTTGTGAATGTCTTTGGTGTAAATGTTCAGGTGATGTGGATATTACAATGTGATCCCTCTGTGGCCGGTCCCTACTCTCTTCCCTCTCCGCTCTGACACAGCCACACTAAGGAAGATGTATAGAAGCATATATAGCAATAACCGAAGGTGTGACCCCCCCCCCCCCCTCCATGCAGGAGGGGTTTGTGATCTCTACCACACCCAACCTGCTCCTACGTTTGGCTGCTGTGGAATGTGGATAATGTTGATGATGAATGTGGATGATGCCATTGGTCCACGCGTGGAGATAGAAGATCGGCAATGGGGTTGTGCATACTTCTGGTCTGGTGCGTGTTCCATGGCATGCTGGGGGATCACTGCTGGAACCTTATTAATGAAACGCTGAGTCTGTCAGAGCCGATGATTCTATGACCTGATTACTATTGTCCATTCTATCCTATTGGAGGCCTTTTACTAACACTGCAAGGTGGATAGGTGGGCAGTGTGATGGGTATGTGAACAGGGGACGCACTAAGCATATATAGAGCGCGCTTCTGTACAGTACAAGCCCTGATCATATTTTTTATGTTTTTTTAAATTTGTTTGTACAGTTATTTTAATATAAATATATATAAATATATATATATATATATATATATATATATATATATATATTATATATAAAACCTGCGGCTCTGAAATGGTTTTGCACAGAAGAGCCCAAATCCTCTTGAGGTCCCCCGCTCATTTCTCCAGGCCCCTCTTCATCGGGTGCCCATCCGAGTCACTGGATTAAACTGACCGCAGCAGAAGCCAATTGCCTCAGGTGCCCCCATAGTAAGCTGCTTGCTTACTATGGGAGGAAGGGGCCAGAAGCACCGGTGAGGGACCCGAGAAGAGGAGGATCAGGGCTGCTCTGTGCAAAACCATTACAGAGCTGGGAAGTATGACCAAAAAAAGATTTTAGTATCACTTTAATGCATAGAAGGCACTAAGGTGAAGAACCTTGAGGCTTTAGAACCACTTTAAAGCGGAGTTTCACCCAAAAAGTCAACTTCTGCTTTTCAGGTTCCTCACATTTTGGCACCTTTCAGGGGGGAGGGGGGAGCAGATACCTGTCTAATACAAGTATTTGCTCCCACTTCTGGCAATAGATCGCTGCAGATTCCGCGGCGATCTACGCCATGTCCACCCCCCCCCCCCCCCCCCCGTCTTCTGGAAGACAGAGGTCCCAGAAGACAGCAGTAAGTACACGCAGATAGGGCTGGGAAAAAAATCGATTTTAATCTTGAATCGAGTTTTGAGCTCAAATCGATTCAGTTTTGAAGAAAATCAATTTTTTTAGATATTATTTTTTTTTTTTTTCTTTTTTCCTTCAAAGTTTCCGTAGCAGGACTGCAGGGGGCGTATCCGGCATGGCACTGGGCAGCGTTACCCCAATTACATCTACTCGCTGCAGCCGCCGTCTGCCTACCTGATCAGCGTGTCATGCAGACAGACGGCGGCCATTGCAGTGTTCAAAAGCCGCGCCTCCCGAGTCCTCGTCGTCTGTGATAGGCGGAACACTCAATTTCACAGCAGGCAGTATTCAGCCTATCACGGACATCCTCTCATCCTCGTCTGTGTTATGAGGATGACCATGATAGGCGGAACACTGAATGCTGGGAAATTGAGTGTTCCGCCTATCACAGACGAGGAGGAGGCGCTGCTTTTGAATACTGGAATGGCCACCGGTGTAGCAGTAAAATCCGTATACCATGAAAATCTGCATCAGGTACGGGCACAGTGATTGAGGCACGGGCACAGTGAGACACGGGCACAGTGAGACACGGGCACAGTGAGACACGGGCACAGTGAGACACGGGCACAGTGAGACACGGGCACAGTGAGACACGGGCACAGTGAGACACGGGCACAGTGAGACACGGGCACAGTGAGACACGGGCACAGTGAGACACGGGCACAGTGAGGCATGGACACAGTTCAATTCAACTAAGAGTAACCTCAGGATTTTTTGTTGTTTTATTAGCTAAATCCAAATACAGTATTAATAATTTGGATGTTTAACAATCTTTGTTGCACACTGCAAAAAACAACAAAAGGTCACAAGCGCTAAATTGGTGGATAAAGAAAAAATTATAATGGATGATAATAATAATAAGAAAAAAATCCCAAATATTTTGGGAAGTACAAAGTATCCAAAAGGGGGAAAAAACAGGATCCAGCGCAGCAAGAAAAAATCCGTAGCCAGAAGTACAAAATACACAACATGCACACAATATAATCCAGCCCTCATGGAACATTATTAACTATTGAAAACTCTTGAAGAATTGATAAAAAGGCTTAGTCCATTTATCACAATAAAGAGAGGGATCCAATCCCAAATGTGCAGAGGGCAAATGAATCTTAACTCTCCAGTTGCCAGTGGTGACAAACTTGTTAAACTTGCAGTGCCATCCGTGGAGCAAGAAGGGGTTAAAGTCAAAACAAAGCCTGTGGCATGATCTCCGTGTGAGCACAGTACCTTGAATGATGGACAACAGGCAGACCAGCGTGTGGAGGGCCCTCCAACCCAAAAGGATGCAGAGCCAGGATGGCAGCAAGGCTGGGACAGAAGGAATCACAGAGTTTCAAGAGTTTTCAATAGTTAATAATGTATGTTCCATGAGCGCTGGAGATTATATTGTGTGTTTGTTGCACACTGACTTTGCAGTTAGAGAAAGGGTTTGCCTTTGCAATTTTGTTTGTTGATGCACTTTAATTAATATAATAAAAAAAAAAATCGAATCGTAAATCGAGTTTTTTATAAAAAAATCGCAGATTTTTTTGGGGGGGAAAATCGCCCAGCCCTACGCGCAGAGCGACTCGTGCATGCGCAGTAGGAAACCTGGCTGTCAAGTCGCAAGGCTTCACTTTCTGGTTCCCTTACTGAAGATGGCGGCGCCTCCACCCAAGGGACAGTTCGGGTGAGGACATCGCGGACGCCCTGGACAGGTAAATGTCCTAATATTAAATGTCAGCAGCTAAAGTATTTGTAGCTGCTGACTTTTTTTTTTTTTTTTTTTTCTTGGTGGAACTCCGCTTTTTGTTTTTTTTTTAAATTTATGTTTATTGATTTTTCCATTGAACAGAGAAAAATTACAGAGCATATCAACATACACGCTTACACATTATTTTCTTGTATTCAGTAGCAATATACCAGTATTACACCGTGAAGCGGGAGCATAAACAATATAGTCTCGAGATAACATGGAACTCCGCTTTAAGTATTTTTGCATTCTATTTTTATTTATTGTCTGGTATACATATCCCTTTGTGAGGTGTCAGAGTTGTGATATGATGGTCGTATCATAGAGAGACACGCGTGTTGAGTAGCGGTGTGTTCTGAGGAGGACACGTGGTGGTCACATCACGTCACCACTTCCTCCTATACCGGCACTTGTAGACACGCGACTTTCACCTTCACTTCCTGTCTGCATCGCTCTCCTCCGTGCTCAGCCAGTACACAGGAGGCAGACAGGCAGGGGAAGGTATTTCCTGCTGCACATCCTGCTATAAGGACCGGTGTCACACGTTGGATTCCCCCCATGGCACTCCTTTGTCCTTTATGTCACAGAGTAATGGGTAGAACATACACTTAGCTATGAGGATTTGATCAGGTCGTCTTCTGTTATCACTGACAAAGCAACGACTTTATTATTGGAAACAAGGTGGGGTTGTGTGAGAACTTTGTGGTGTGATTTACATAACGCGGGGAAGTTAGGGTGAGGTTTATGTCCGGGAACTCCAGACACACGAGCACCAAATCATGCCAAGCATGTGTTCAGTATGAATTTTAAAGGGGTTGTAAAGCCTAAACCTTTATTTTACTTTCATGCATTCCTTGCATTAAGGTAAGAAATTGTTAGGTGTCGCCCACCCCCCTATTACTTGAACCCTCATTGGATCCAGCGCTGTGCATGTTTCCACCTCTTCTCTTCCCTCACTTTCAGGTTTTGCTGGGGCACCGGGTGCCATTGGCTTCCAGTGCTGTCAATCAAAGCCAGTGATGGGGGGGGGGCAAAGCGGCTTCCCTTGGGGGCATTGGACAGAGGGGAGGTGCCAGGAGCGCCAGCAGGTGACCTGAAAAGAGGTGGTTTGCGTCCGCTCTGTGCAATTCAATTGCACAGAACAGGGAAGTATAGAGAGGTTTGTTTTTTAAATGTACCTTTACAATCCCTTTTTAATTTTACCTTTAATAGAAATCTTCCCACCCAGATGCTCATCTCTGTGGAGGTCTACTTTGGTAACCCCTTCATCTGTTCTAAATCCTTCATGATTGCTTTTTTTTGTTCTTCCTCTCCATAGACTGGAATATAGGAGTCCCGCCCCAGTCACACCTCAGGGGGCTCTTACCTTTCATCAGGTTAGGGAGCTCAGGAGGTTTGGCTGCGGTTTTATTTGTTTGGGAGGGAATTCTGAAGTTGCAACCCCCCCCCCACAGACAGTATCAGTAGAGACTGCTGCTGTCCGAAAACGCAGCCTGACATCTGACTTTATAAACATTGTTCAGACCTGAAAGATGCAAAGTAACAATGTTTATTAATATTGATCAGGAGGAGTAGGAGAGAGATACAAAGTAACATTGTATCTCTCCTCCTCCTTATCAATATTAACAATGGTACTTTGTATCTCTCCTACTCCTCCATATTATTAAACCAAGTACCATTGTTAATATTGATGAGGAGGAGAGATACAATGTAACAATGTATCTCTCCTCCTGATCAATATTAATAAACAATGTTACATTGTATCTCTCCTCCTCCTTATCAATATTAACAATGGTACTTGGTTTAATAATATGGAGGAGTAGGAGAGATACAAAGTACCATTGTTAATATTGATAAGGAGGAGGAGAGATACAATGTATATAAGGGATACATAAATTTTGTTCGGGAGCCACGTCGCACGACCGCGCAATTGTCAAAGCGCCGCAGTGCCAAATTGCAAAAAATGCTCTTGTCTTTAAGAGGGTAAAATCTTCCGGGGCTGAAGTGGTTAATATTGATCAGGAGGAGGAGAGAGATAAAAAAGTAACATTGTTTATAAATATTGATCAGAAAAGCTTGGTTCACACTGGGGAGGCTTCAAAGTCGCCCCACGCAGCGCGGCTTGCAAACGACAACTTTAATAGCAGTCAATGCAGGCTGCTCTGAAGTCACCCCCAAGTAGTGCAGGTGTTCTGTTGAGAAAGGCCCCCTGTCGAATAATGCCCGCCCTGTACTGCGCTTGCGCAGTACGGAGCAGCTAAAAGCTGCCGAGCATTGGAATGAGCTCCCAAAGCTCGTGCAAGTCTGATAGGAGCGTGTGAGGGGTGGATGGCAACAGAAGGGGGCGTATTTAGTAATGACGGGCAGTGCTGTTCAGATGGGGGCGGAATTTGTCACAAAGCTGAAACACATCTCCTAAGCCAACATATGTCTGCTATTCTTCCTACATGAGTTAAGGGCAACACGTGCATATGAACGGCACTGGCCATCATTACAAAATACGCCCCCTTCTGTTTCCCTCCGCCTCTCACACGCTCCCATCATGAATACATCCGCCTCTTGCAGACTTGCATGAGCATTGGGTGTGTGGCACTATGTAGGCTATAGTGCTCAGGCGCCGTCTACAGCTGATCGTCCATTCGGATGTTCGGAGGCTTTCGGCGGCTCGCTACTGCGCATGCGCAGTACCAGGTGGGCATTATTCGACGGGGCATTTATTGACAAGACACAGGAACCTTTTTCCAAGTCTGAGTGACTTGAGTCACTCTTACTGCAATGGAAACATTCTAATTAATGTAGTCACCCCAGTGTGAACCGAGAGATGCAAAGTAATATTGTTTATAAATATTGATCAGAAAGAGGAAGGAGCGATACAAAGTAACATTGTTTATAAACATTGATCTGCAGGAATAGTCTGGAGTGTCTTGGCTTGATTTCAGCTGTCATTTATTTAATAAGGCTGGGTTCATATTAGTGCGATGTCCGACATCCGATGTGATTGGCACCACAGATCACATGCGATGTCTGTGCGATGCGAACTCGGTCATACAGATTGGCTCAATTCCCATCGCATTCGGACCAAACTCGCACAAGACCCTTTTTTTGGTCCGCACCAGATTCGGATCACATGGCGATTCCTGTCCGAATTGACCGTTCGCTCTGCGATATGCAAACTGATTTGGGGGTGTCATTGACTTTCTATTGACACTCCCAGCAGATTGCATATGGCAGTGTAGAACTGCCTGCAAGTTTGGTGCGATGTGGGAACCTGCAGTGGATTCGCAGGGTTCTCGCATCGCACTGATGTGAAGCGAGCCTCAGTGATGATGCACCATGTTAAAGAGGATTTTTAGGAATGTTAAAGGCATCAAAACGGTACCCTGGAAAACGTAATGTCTTACTAACCTCCAGGACACCACGAGTTTGGTAGCAGATTTCAGCTAATGATTTTGGCTGAAACCTACTGATCAGCAGTTTTGTGTTTACAAATTCAGAGTTCTGTGAACAGCAATCTGGTTGTTTCTTCTCCCTGAAAAGCAGAGAGAGAAAACTGCCAGATCAAAAAGATAAAGCAGCACACAGTTGACCCCTAGATGTTGGTGATATTAAAGTCTTGTTTTTTCTTTTTGTCTTAAAATAACCTGTTATTTTTACCTGCTCTGGTTTTGCACAGAGCGCCCCCGATCCTCCTTTTCTCAGGTCCCCCGCCTGTGCTCCTGGTCCCTCTCTCCTGCCTTGTGCCCCTTGGGGGTACCCGAGCCGCTGCTGTGTCTCTATTCAGACACGGAGCTATGGCTCGGCCCCTGACCTCTCTCTCTCTCTCTCTCTCTCTCTCTCTCTCTCTCTCTCTCTCTCTCTCTCTCTCTCTCTCTCTCTCTCTCTCTCTCTCTCGTAATTGGCTCACTGACTTTGACGGCAGCGGGAGCCAATGGTGTTGCGCTGCTCTCTCAGCCAATGAGGAGAGAGAGTCCCAGACAGCCGAGGCTCTCATGCAACATCGCTTGATAGTAATAGAGCTCAGTTAAAGTGACTGTAAAGCTACGTATTTAAAAAAAAAAAAATAACAAACATGTCATACTTGCCTCCTCTGTGCAGTTCATTTTGCAGTCTTACCCCGATCCTCCTCTTCTGGGGTCCCTCAGAGCTCCTCTCCGCATCGTATAACCCCCTAGGAGAAGTGCTCTCCCGGGGGTAACCTTGCAGGCGTGCTCCCAAGTCCAGCACACCGAATGTAGGACTCTGCCCCGGTGCCCGCGTCATTGAACTTGATTGACAGGAGTGGGAGCCAATGGCTGCGCTGCTATCAATCTATCCAATCAAGAGCCAAGAACCCCCAGGCAGAGGAAGAGCGCGCCTCTGCCGTGGGAAATTCCAGGGCTCAGGTGAGTAAAACGGGGGGCGGGCACTAGAAGTTTTTTTTCACCTTAATGCATAGGATGCACGAGGGTTTACAACCCCTTTAAGTATTGGGGGGGCTGCACACAGAATGTTTTTTTATCTTCATGCATAGAATGAACCTTCTGCCCTTACAACCACTTTAACCCCCTTCCCAGCCGGTGTGGTGTATATTATTCTCACTGATCACTGTATTGGTGTTGCTGGTGGCGTCGGTGACCCTCCCAGCCAGCATCTGTTAGTGTCAGATTGCTCGCCGCACTAGAAGTTGCTGATCTCACCAGCGCCTAATAGCTGCGGAAATTCCAGCATGTATCCCATAGTATGTAGACGATATAACTCACCCAAACCAATCAATATACACTTATTGGAATTTTCTATGCCCAAGACATGTAGCAGAATACATTTTGACCTAAATTTATGAAGAAATTTGATTTTATTGGGGGTTTTTTTCAATAACGGAGCAGAAAATATAATTTTTTTTTTTTTGTCAAAATTTCCAGTCTTATTATATCGCAAAAAAAAAATTAAAAAAACAGTGGTGATCAAATTCTACCAGAAGAAAGCTCTGTGTGAACAAATTATATAAATTTAATTGGCAGTTAAAGTAGCGCAGTGAGGAAAAGCAAAAAATCATGAATGGGGGAAACTTTCCGGAGCTGAAGAGGGTAAAGTAAGTTCAACCCCTTTACGCCGACGTAACGTAAATATGTGTCCTTTGGCTTAAAGGTTTTTTTTTTTTTTTTTTCATGAAAGTGTATTTCTTCCCCAAAAATTGCATTTGAAAGACCGCTCCGTGTGACATAAAATATTTCAATGATCGCCATTTTATTATCTATGGTCTCTGCTTAAAATATATATATATATATTTTTTTTATTTATTTATAATGTTTGGGGGTTCTAAGTACTTTTCTAGCAAAAATACAGATTTTTAACGTGTAAGCAACAAATGTCAGAAAAGGGTTTGGGCAAGAAGGGGTTAAAGAAGAGAGAATACCTGCTCTGTGTAACGGCATTGCACAGAAGTGCCACTTTTATCCTTTTGAGGCGTGTCCACCGGCACGGTAGACTGATGGTGATCGGACTTCTATTTGATGCAGCCTTAGCTCCTCCCTGGACCCAGCCTGTTATTGGACAGTGAAGGAGCAGCAGTCGCCTGGGAAGGTCACACCTCTTCTGCAGTCATTGTTCTTGTAAAGCACATGCAAAGGGAACCCTCCTAATCCTCATTGTACTGTACATGATGGTGCTAGAGCATGGGGTGCTCAACCTGTGGCCCTCCAGCTGTTGCAAAACTACAAGTTCCATAAGGCATTGCAAGGCTGATGGTTACAAGCATGACTCCCAAAGGAAAAAAGAGGCATGATGGGACTTGTAGTTCCACAACCGCTGGAAGGGCCACAGGTTGAGCACCCATGTACTAGAGCCTGCTTTAAAGGCGCTAAGAATATTCTCATTGTATTGTAATGATCAGCGAATTTCCCATAACCCGGGTGAGATCACATCGGTGATTGGCCTTGTACTTGCTTTTCTGGGTTTTTTGCTTTCTTCTGGATAAACTTTTGATATAGGATTGTATGATTTGTGTGTCCCCCTTTTATTGGTTGAACTAGAATGGACTTGTCTTTTTTCAACCTGACCAACTATGTAATTAATGTCTTGTTTTTGTTTTTTGTAGAGCCCACCCAGATATATCGGTTTCTGAGGACAAGGAATCTTATTGCTGTAAGTAAACGTTTTGCTTTACCCCCAACTTCCTCTTTCCTTTTGCAGATATCACGGGCGGGGCTCCCCGTTGGGCCGTCGTGGGGGGCGGGGCTCCCAGTTGTGCGGGGCTCCCCGTTGGGCCGCCATGGGGGGGGGAGCTGGGTTCCCCCGTGGGCGGCCATGGGGGGGGCGGGAGCTGGGATCCCCCGTGGGCGTGCCTTCACCAAGTTAGGGATACTGTTCAGTAGATGGTGTGATTTTTACAATTTGCCAGAGGGAAGCTAAATGATAGAGGATCAGCGTGGAGTTTGCAGCGCTCAACGAGCCTCGGCTGGAGAATATAGAGAGAAAGAGAGATGACCGTATTTACTTGCATATAAGCCGAGTTTTTCAGCACTTTTTTTGTGCTGAAAATGCCCCCCTCGGCTTATACTTGTCACCCTTTTGTGCCTGATCTTCCGGACTTTGGGGACCCGGTACTGGCTGGCCGTAGGTCTCCTTGACCCCAAACTTGGCACACATGTAGCCCCACTTTTCCTCTACAAGTTTGCAAAGTTTGTTGTCCTGGGGACTTACGGCTGGGGGGCACTGATTTTTCAAACCCGGGCACCCCTTCCATAGACTCCCATGTTCAACGGTCATTACTTTGGGGACCCGGTAATGGCCGGTTGTAGGTCCCCTGGACCCGAAACTTGGCACACGTGTAGCCCGATTTTCTCTTCTATAAGTGTGCAAAGTTTGTTGTCTGGGGGACCTACGGCCAAGGAGCACCGATTTTTTTTTCAAAGCCGGGCACCCCTTTGATAGACTCCCATGTTAAACGTCAGTCTAGTCGTGGACACAGTGAGGCATGCAGATGGACTCCCTAGGCTTATACTCGAGTCAATACGTTTTTCCAGTTTTTTTTGTGGTAAAATTAGGTGTCTTGGCTTATATTCGGGTTGGCTTATGCTCGAGTATATACGGTATAATTCTAGGGGTAATTATTTTTTTGCATTAGATTAGGATCTGAATGGGTCATTATAATGAACAATAATGGCTCTGTGTGGAGTTAATGGGTGCAAAGATGTATCTTTTTTTTTTTTTGCCTCCGAATTTAACCTCTTAGATTGTAAGCTCTAACGAGCAAGGCCCTCTGATTTCTCCCTAATTGATTTGTATTGTAACTATACTGTCTGTCCTCACGTTGTAAAGTGCTGCACAAACTGTTGGCGCTCTATAAATCCTTTATAGTAATTTACATGCAGGCCAAGCTGTCCAGTAAATGTGACGTTTACAGGGATTGTGACAACACATATAACACTGCTTGGGGGAGGGTCCATATAATTATTTAGTTTATAGTGATTGTAAAGGTTTGTTTTGTTAAATAACAAACCTGTTCTACTTGCTCTGTGTAAGGGTTTTGCAGAGAGTGGCCCATGTTCCTCTTCTGGGGGGCCCTCAGCAATGCTCCTGGCTCCTCCCCCCACGGAGAGACGATTTTCCATTGGGGCACTCGTGCGAGCGTGCTTCTGAGTCTTTCTGCATCCATTGACCCTGACAGCAGGACTCCCGTGTCACTGGATTTGATTGCATCGGGAGCCAATGGCTACTGCTGCTATCAATCTATCCGTAGAGGACCCGTAACAGCGGCTGGAGCTGCTGTGCTCGTCCCCGTTGCTGGAACGATCGGGTTATGGTAAGAAAAGGGGCTTTGGGGGGGGGGGGAGCTGCAGCACTGAAGGTTTTTCACCTTTATGCATAGAATGCAAAACCTCGAGGATTTACAACTCCTTTTAACCTTTTTTTTTAAGTTGCTGTAACCTCGGTAAAGATGTTAGCTGGAGTTGGCCTTTAATTTGAGTGCAGAGTTTCCTTTGGGGGGGGGGTGACATCTGTGGGGGCCCGCTGATTGGTAAAAAGTAAGATCTGATTATTCACATTCAAATATTAGAAATGTGGGGGGAGGGGGGGGGCGTGAAATGTGCCTCAGACGTCAGGAGAGCTGGTGAGGCGCAGGCATGGCAAAGTTAAATCCTTGCTGTAGAAGTAAATGTCTCCCAACCTTTCATGGAGAATGTTTTTATGACGGACCTTTCTTATTCACAGCCAATATTTTTGCATCGGACGCTCACATACATGTCACACCGCAACTCCCGATCAAATGACATAAGGTAAGTAGTGGTGCTGTGCGGGTGGAAGGTTCTCTCCTCATGTCCCTGCATTGGGAAGCATGAAATCGAAGCTGTGTTGGGATTCTCCGGTGCTGGGAAATCTCGTCTCCTCCTTCCCTTGTTGTGGTGTCTTGTAACATGTTCATGTGCTCATTTGTATGACATAATCCCACAATATTCATTTCATGGGTGTAAGTTATAATCCGACAATATTCATTTCATGGGTGTAAGTTATAATCCGACAATATTCATTTCATGGGTTTAGCCCTGTAGGCTTCATCAGCTGATAGCTTTGTCTGTCTGTCTGCTGTCCAGCTGACCCTGAAAGGCCATTAGGACACTGATTACCTGATGTTTGGTCTATTTCTGTGCAGGGAATTGTCTGGACAGTCACAGTCAGGCGTTTGTGATTATGGAAAGATTTATATGAGGTCTATTTTTATACCTCTCTGTTCTCTTTATAAGACCACATGATGAGATCTGTATAGAACATGGAAAGGAGATTCCTACAAGACCCCACATGGGACATGGTGATGGGATCCCCTACTAGACCACACGTGGGACATGGTAAAGGGATCACTACAAGATCATGTGGGGGAGACGGTGGTGAGATCTCTGAGACCAGGGAGATGGTGGTGAGGTCTGAGACCACTCGTGGGGAGGCGGTGGTGAGATCTGAGACCACTCGTGGGGAGGCGGTGGTGAGATCTGAGACCACTCGTGGGGAGGCGGTGGTGAGATCTGTGACCACTCGTGGGGAGGCGGTGGTGAGATCTGTGAGACCACTCGTGGGGAGGCGGTGGTGAGATCTGTGAGACCACTCGTGGGGAGGCGGTGGTGAGATCTGTGAGACCACTCGTGGGGAGGCGGTGGTGAGATCTGAGACCACTCGTGGGGAGGCGGTGGTGAGATCTGAGACCACTCGTGGGGAGGCGGTGGTGAGATCTGTGACCACTCGTGGGGAGGCGGTGGTGAGATCTGTGAGACCACTCGTGGGGAGGCGGTGGTGAGATCTGTGAGACCACTCGTGGGGAGGCGGTGGTGAGAACTGAGACCACTCGTGGGGAGGCGGTGGTGAGATCTGAGACCACTCGTGGGGAGGCGGTGGTGAGATCTGAGACCACTCGTGGGGAGGCGGTGGTGAGAACTGGGACCACTCGTGGGGAGGCGGTGGTGAGATCTGTGAGACCACTCGTGGGGAGGCGGTGGTGAGATCTGTGAGACCACTCGTGGGGAGGCGGTGGTGAGATCTGTGAGACCACTCGTGGGAAGGCGGTGGTGAGATCTGTGAGACCACTCGTGGGGAGGCGGTGGTGAGATCTGTGACCACTCGTGGGGAGGCGGTGGTGAGATCTGTGAGACCACTCGTGGGGAGGCGGTGGTGAGATCTGTGAGACCACTCGTGGGGAGGCGGTGGTGAGATCTGTGAGACCACTCGTGGGGAGGCGGTGGTGAGATCTGTGAGACCACTCGTGGGGAGGCGGTGGTGAGATCTGTGAGACCACTCGTGGGAAGGCGGTGGTGAGATCTGTGAGACCACTCGTGGGGAGGCGGTGGTGAGATCTGTGAGACCACTCGTGGGAAGGCGGTGGTGAGATCTGTGAGACCACTCGTGGGGAGGCGGTGGTGAGATCTGTGAGACCACTCGTGGGGAGGCGGTGGTGAGATCTGTGAGACCACTCGTGGGGAGGCGGTGGTGAGAACTGAGACCACTCGTGGGGAGGCGGTGGTGAGATCTGTGAGACCACTCGTGGTGAGATCTGTGAGACCACTCCTTTTTTGTACACAGCAGTACTGGGGAGGTCCCTTGCTGATCCTGGCTGGACACATCCCACCATCTAGGCGGCCGCTGTCCCGTCTTGCATCCTAAGCTTATGTTTTCTGGCTTCTGCCGGGTCTTCTGCAGTCACCTGAGGGAGGGGGCGGGGCTTAGGGACTGGATGACGGAAGGATAGCCTATTGATTAGCCATGGCAGGACTCTGCTCACGTATTCTTTATCTAATGGATTTATGTTTCATTTTCAGGAAAACGTTTAAAATTGATGAATTGCTGCTGAAGGTGGAGAAGATGAAAGGAGACCATGAGATAGACAGGTAATTGGGTGGAAGCCAATGTCCTTGTTTGCTGGAGATCTTTGGCTATGAATCTGAACCCAGGCATCGGTATTGCCTATTATTGTAATCACAGATGTCTACATGCAGCAGGAAAGCGTAGTGTGGGACTGGCACAGAAATGTGCGGGACCCCCCCCCCCTGAGGATGATGGGAAATGGCATCCTCCCTCATGGAATGGCCTGTATGCTGCCAGTGACCCCACAGTGCTGATCCAGCTGCCACAAGGAAGTGTAGACACCATGGAAGCTTCTTTACTTTTTCTCAGCAGATGAGAAGGATCTGCCACTATTGGAGATCACTATGTGAAGGCTCCTCTAGGCCTGTGTGAGAATGTCAAAGAATTAAACCCGACCTCCCGAGACTATAAACCCCTTTCATCCACTTGTGTATTCTAATTCTATTTTCTAAACCCTACTGGTACCTTGTACTACGCACCTCCAGACAGATATAAAAGATGCAAATGATGTAGCACAGAATTAGTTTAAAGTAAACCCTCACCTTGTGAAACCCATTCAGTTTAAAATAAAGGCAAAACATTTCTATATACAATGATAAGGATTTGGGATTTCTGTGGTGCAAAATGAACACAACAGATATATCAAAATATTTATTTATAAAAGTTTAAAATGACAGAATAAAAATCTATCCAAAAATTTTACAATACCGTTTCAGAATGTGCAAACGAGAAAATTCTTGACATGTTTCGCCACGATTAGTAGCTTCCTCAGGGGAATTGCATTTATCGTGGTGAAACATGTAGAGAATTTTCTCGGTTGCACATTCGGAAGCTGTATTGTAAAATTTTTGGATAGATTTTTATTCGGTCATTTTTTAAACTTGTATAAATAAATATTTTGATATGTCTGTTGTGTTATTTTGCACCTCAAAAATCCCAAATCCTTATCTTTTTCATTCTTATCAATTAAGGGGATGTGGTGCCAATATAAATTTTAGATATGTAGCAAATTCTTCTCATTTTGTATATACGGTGAGGGGAAAAAAGTATTTGCTCAGCTGCTGATTTTGCACATTTGCCCCACTGAAACGATCAGTCTATAATTTTATTGGTCGGTTTATTATAACAGTGAGAGACGGAATAACGACAAATATCCAGAAAAACGCATTTCAAAAAAGTTCTAAATTGATTTGCATTTTAATGAGTGAAATAAGTATGTGAACCCTTAACAAAACATGACTTGGTAGTCGGTGGAGAATCCCTTGTTGGTGGTCAGACGTTTCTTGGGGTTGGCCTCCAGATTCGCACACATCTCAGGAGGGATTTTGTCCTCTTTGCAGATCCTCTCCAAGTCATGAAGGTTTCCAAGGCTGACATTTGGTGACTCGAACCTTCAGCTCCCTCCACATATTTTCTATGGGATTAAGGTCTTGAGACTGGCTAAGGCCACTCCAGGACCTTAATGTGCTGCTTCTTGAGCCCCTCCTTTGTTGTGTTGGCCGTGTGTTTTGGGTCATTGTCATGCTGGAACACACCCGTCCATGACCCATTTTCAATGCCCTGGCTGAAAGAAGGAGGTCCTCAACCAAGATTTGATGGTACATGGCCCCGCCCATCGTCCCTTTAATGCGGTGAAGTTCTGTACCCTTAGCAGAAAACCCCCCTAAAGCATAATGTTTCCCTCTACATGTATGACAGTGGGGGATGGTGTTCTCCATGTATGACGGTGGGGGATAGTGTTCTCCATGTATGACGGTGGGGATGGTGTTCTCCATATATTACGATGGGGGGTGGTGTTCTTCGGGTCATAGGCAGCATTCCTCCTCCAAACACGGTGAGTTGATGCCAAAGAGCTTGATTTTGGTCTCCTCTGACCACAACACTTTCTCCCAGTTCTCCACCTGTTGACAGAGGGGGTAACATTTTTTGTGGGGGGGGGGGGGGGTGAGTTGTAGTTTGCTTCCATAAATGTCAGATGTGGCGATTTTCTGATATATTTTTTTTCCCCCCCCCCCCCCGCTTAGTCTTTCTGCTCACCTGCAGCTAACGTTCACCGGCTTCTTCCATAAGAGTGGTATGTAGTGTGTGTGTGTGTGGGGGGGGGGGGGGGACAGGACACAGACTGGGGGGGGGGGGTTCTGCTCCATGACTAATGCATTCTGCTTTTCTTTCAGATAAACCAGCTCAGAACTCTGAGAATGAACAAAGCTCAGTCACACTGGAGGTCCTCCTCGTCAAAGTCTGCCACAAAAAGCGCAAGGTGAGTCAATCTGCGCCTGTGTGGGGTTTTGGCTGGGGCTGTGTGGTGGGGGGGCTCTTGGCTGGGGCTGTGTGGTGTGTGGGGGGGGGCTCTTGGCTGGGGCTGTGTGGTTGGGGGGGGCTCTTGGCTGGGGCTGTGTGGTTGGGGGGGCTCTTGGCTGGGGCTGTGTGGTGGGGGGGGCTCTTGGCTGGGGCTGTGTGGTGGGGGGGGCTCTTGGCTGGGGCTGTGTGGTGGGGGGGGCTCTTGGCTGGGGCTGTGTGGTGGGGGGGGCTCTTGGCTGGGGCTGTGTGGTGGGGGGGGCTCTTGGCTGGGGCTGTGTGGTGGGGGGGGCTCTTGGCTGGGGCTGTGTGGTGGGGGGGGCTCTTGGCTGGGTCTGTGTGGTGGGGGGGGGCTCTTGACTGGGGCTGTGTGGTGGTGGGGGGGGCTCTTGGCTGGGGCTGTGTGGTGGTGGGGGGGCTCTTGGCTGGGGCTGTGTGGTGGTGGGGGGGCTCTTGGCTGGGGCTGTGTGGGTGGGGGGGGCTGTGTGGTGGGGGGGGCTCTTGGCTGGGGCTGTCATAGAGAAGGGCTGGTCCCCTGTAGAAGAGTGACTCTTGTCTTTATTACTACGCAGGACGTGAGCTGCCCCATCAGACAGGTCCCCACCGGGAAGAAACAGGTGCCTTTAAATCCTGACCTCAGCTCTTCGAAACCCATCAACTTCCCCTCGCTGGCCGTCTCCAGCAACGAGTTTGAACCCAGCAACAGCCACATGGTGAAATCCTATTCTCTGCTCTTCCGAGTCACCCGACAGGGTCACCGCGACTACAACGGCTTGTCCAATGGAGAGACCAATGAGAACATAGGTGTGTATTGCCCGAGCCAATCCACTTCCACGTCCTGCATACCGCTGTGTGCACGGAGTGCTTTATTTTACCTTCATGGGGATGGTCAGCATCTTAAAGGAACCTCCACACTGCACAAGACTTATCTTTTCAATGTGCTGATAAAAATTACTTTTCTGTTTCCATCTGCAGTTATCTTATCTTCACTATCTGCCTAAAATTCTAATCCGTGGCAGGAAATGACATTTCTGGAGGTAATGTACAGGACGCCCCCAGAAATTGAAGTTCCTGCACTCCTGATTGGCTTACTGCTTTTCCCAGGAGTTGGTTTTATTACAACTCTGGGAATGATCATGTGATTACAGCAGGCAGACCCCGGCCCACACCCCCTCCCCCTCCCTACCCACCTAGCACTAAGGGGCTAGGAAGTGACTGGAATACATGTAACATCCCACTGAACAGCAGCAGGTAAGAAGGCCATGACACTTCAAGAGCTCTGCCTAATGTAAAGTATTGATCTGGAGATCAATACTCTGCCCCAGCTGTCCGCGCCCCCCCCAACAAAAGTGGATATAAGTGGAAAGGGGTATTCTTGCTCCTCTGGTAGCACAGGTGCCAGCTCTTCCCATTTGCTATATATATAAAAATTTGGGCATTTTCATTTGTTTATCTGCGTTTAATCAGCTCTGAGTCCCGTGTTATCGGGGGATGAGGTGAAAACCCCACCAGTGCCTGGCGACCTTCATTCTGGTGTATGGGGTGAGGTGACGTCCTGCTGGTACATGGGGTAAGGTGACGTCCTGCTGGTACATGGGGTAAGGTGACGTCCTGCTGGTACATGGGGTGAGGTGACGTCCTGCTGGTACATGGGGTGAGGTGACGTCCTGCTGGTACATGGGGTGAGGTGACGTCCTGCTGGTACATGGGGTGAGGTGACGTCCTGCTGGTACATGGGGTGAGGTGACGTCCTGCTGGTACATGGGGTGAGGTGACGTCCTGCTGGTACATGGGGTGAGGTGACGTCCTGCTGGTACATGGGGTGAGGTGACGTCCTGCTGGTACATGGGGTGAGGTGACGTCCTGCTGGTACATGGGGTGAGGTGACGTCCTGCTGGTACATGGGGTGAGGTGACGTCCTGCTGGTACATGGGGTGAGGTGACGTCCTGCTGGTACATGGGGTGAGGTGACGTCCTGCTGGTACATGGGGTGAGGTGACGTCCTGCTGGTACATGGGGTGAGGTGACGTCCTGCTGGTACATGGGGTGAGGTGACGTCCTGCTGGTACATGGGGTGAGGTGACGTCCTGCTGGTACATGGGGTGAGGTGACGTCCTGCTGGTACATGGGGTGAGGTGACGTCCTGCTGGTACATGGGGTGAGGTGACGTCCTGCTGGTACATGGGGTGAGGTGAGGTCCTGCTGGTACATGGGGTGAGGTGAGGTCCTGCTGGTACATGGGGTGAGGTGAGGTCCTGCTGGTACATGGGGTGAGGTGAGGTCCTGCTGGTACATGGGGGGTGAGGGGACGTCCTGCTGGTACATGGGGGGTGAGGTGAGGTCCTGCTGGTACATGGGGGGTGAGGGGACGTCCTGCTGGTACATGGGGGGTGAGGGGACGTCCTGCTGGTACATGGGGGGTGAGGGGACGTCCTGCTGGTACATGGGGTGAGGGGACGTCCTGCTGGTACATGGGGTGAGGGGACGTCCTGCTGGTACATGGGGTGAGGGGACGTCCTGCTGGTACATGGGGTGAGGGGACGTCCTGCTGGTACATGGGGTGAGGGGACGTCCGGCTGGTACACGGGGGGTGAGGTGACGTCCGGCTGGTACACGGGGGGTGAGGTGACGTCCGGCTGGTACACGGGGGGTGAGGTGACGTCCGGCTGGTACACGGGGGGTGAGGTGACGTCCGGCTGGTACACGGGGGGTGAGGTGACGTCCGGCTGGTACACGGGGGGGTGAGGTGACGTCCGGCTGGTACACGGGGGGTGAGGTGACGTCCGGCTGGTACACGGGGGGTGAGGTGACGTCCGGCTGGTACACGGGGGGTGAGGTGACGTCCGGCTGGTACACGGGGGGTGAGGTGACGTCCGGCTGGTACACGGGGGGTGAGGTGACGTCCGGCTGGTACACGGGGGGTGAGGTGACGTCCGGCTGGTACACGGTGGGTGAGGTGACGTCCGGCTGGTACAGGGGGGGTGAGGTGACGTCCGGCTGGTACAGGGGGGCTGAGGTGACGTCCGGCTGGTACAGGGGGGCTGAGGTGACGTCCGGCTGGTACAGGGGGGGCTGAGGTGACGTCCGGCTGGTACAGGGGGTAAGGTCACCGGGGCGCGGAGTGAGGTCATGCCGGTACGAGGGGGCGCGGGGGTGAGGTCATGTCGGTACGAGGGGGCGCGGGGTGAGGTCATGCCGGTACGAGGGGGCGCGGGGTGAGGTTACGAGGGGGCGCGGGGATGAGGTCACGCCGGTACGAGGGGGTGAGGTCACGCCGGTACGAGGGGGCGCGGGGGTGAGGTCACGTCGGTACGAGGGGGCGCGGGGGTGAGGTCACGTCGGTACGAGGGGGCGCGGGGGTGAGGTCACGTCGGTACGAGGGGGCGCGGGGGTGAGGTCACGTCGGTACGAGGGGGCGCGGGGGTGGGTGAGGTCACGTCGGTACGAGGGGGCGCGGGGGTGGGTGAGGTCACGAGGGGGCGCGGGGGTGAGGTCACGTCGGTACGAGGGGGCGCGGGGGTGAGGTCACGCCGGTACGCGGGGGTGAGGTCACGCCGGTACGAGGGGGCGCGGGGGTGAGGTCACGCCGGTACGAGGGGGTGAGGTCACGCCGGTACGAGGGGGCGAGGTCACGTCGGTACGCGGGGGCGAGGTCACGTCGGTACGCGGGGGCGAGGTCACGTCGGTACGAGGGGGCGAGGTCACGCCGGTACGAGGGGGCGCGGGGGTGAGGTCACGCCGGTACGAAGGGGCGCGGGGGTGAGGTCACGCCGGTACAAGGGGGTGCGGTCACGAGGGGGCGCGGGGGTGAGGTCACGCTGGTACGAAGGGGGGGGGGTGCAATACAATAAGAACTCCGGGCTTATTCCATGTATTAGATCCTGGATCTTTCAGATGGAATGTAGCCCTTTGTTTCTAAACGTAGATCTACTTACTTTGTCCCCTTTGTTCTGACAGATGTCACAGAGGACCCTCCCACCAGAAGGAAACGCAATGCCTCCAGCCGGGACGACGACAAGATGTTTGTGGCACAGATGACGGTGTTTGACAAGAACAGGTAAGGTAACAATCCACCATGTCCTGTATATTGGTATCCTCAGCCGGCTGTGACTCTATTCTTTTGTCTACAGGCGTCTCCAGCTACTGGACGGTGAATATGAAGTCGCCATGCAGGAGATGGAGGATTGTCCTGCCAGTAAGAAGAGGGCCACATGGGAGACCATCCTGGATGGCAAGGTAGGTAGAACGGACAATGTGTGACCAATTCTGATGGGGCAGGGATGGTCTAATACTTTCATCTGTTCACACGTTCACCTCCTTTCCATACACATTCTCTGACACTAATCATTCAATGTCATTTTCAGCGGTTGCCTCCCTTTGAGACCTTTTCTCAGGGTCCAACCCTACAGTTTACCCTACGATGGACAAGTGACACGCCAGATAAATCCACTGCACCAATCGCCAAGCCTCTCGCAACACGCAACTCTGAAAGCGTCCCCCAAGAACACAGGCCGGCAGCTGTCAAACCTCCACAGACTATAGGTGAGAGCGGAGTGACATCTGAGGGGTCAGCTGACCTCTATATCTGTATGACATCAGTGTAGTATACAGATCACTCTGTTCATATACACTTGCTTGGGGATGTGCTGAGGAAGGTAATAATTTGCTTGGGGATGTGCTCAAGGAGGGTAGTAATAAGCTGAGGATGTGCTGGAGGAGGGTAATATAAGCTGGGGACGTGCTGAAGGAAGGTAATATAAGCTGGGGACGTGCTGAAGGAAGGTAATATGAGCTGGGGACGTGCTGAAGGAGGGTAATATAAGCTGGGGACGTGCTGAAGGAGAGTAATATAGGCTGGGGATCTGCTGAAGGAGAGTAATATAGGCTGGGGATCTGCTGAAGGAGGGTAATATGAGCTAGGGACGTGCTGAAGGAGGGTAATATGAGCTGGGGACGTGCTGAAGGAGGGTAATATGAGCTGGGGACGTGCTGAAGGAGGGTAATATAGGCTGGGGACGTGCTGAAGGAGGGTAATATAAGCTGGGGACGTGCTGAAGGAGGGTAATATAAGCTGGGGACGTGCTGAAGGAGGGTAATATAAGCTGGGGACGTGCTGAAGGAGGGTAGTAATAAGCTGGGGATCTGCTGGGCAATAGAAAATCAACACACATACAGGATTTGCCAAGCATCAAAAACACACAAAGCATGTAGAAGCAAGTGGTAGGCATTATATTGTGTGTTGAAGTGGAGGTTAAGGTTGAGACCTCACAGGAGAAGAGATCCTCTTGGTGAGAGGTTGAGCCCTCACGGGAAAAGAGGTCCTCTTGGCGAGAGGAGAGGTTGAGCCCTCACGGGAAAAGAGGTCCTCTTGGCGAGAGGTTGAGCCCTCACGGGAAAAGAGGTTGAGCCCTCACGGGAGGAGAGGTCCTCTTGGCGAGAGGAGAGGTTGAGCCCTCACGGGAGAAGAGGTCCTCTTGGCGAGTGGAGAGGTTGAGCCCTTACGGGAGGAGAGGTGCTCTTGGCGAGAGGAGAGGTTGAGCCCTCACGGGAGGAGAGGTGCTCTTGGCGAGAGGAGAGGTTGAGCCCTCACGGGAGGAGAGGTCCTCTTGGCGAGAGGAGAGGTTGAGCCCTCACGGGAAAAGAGGTCCTCTTGGCGAGGAGGCGATTGCTTGTACAGAGGTTGAGGAAGTCGCTGGGATTTGGTCATCTGTCATATTCGCGTGGGAAGGTCATGGGTGCCTCTTCTCAGGTTCACAGAGCAATGAGTGCAAATGTGAGCCTGACACATGAGAGCTGAGATGGCGAGCTGCGTCCTCTCAGAAAACCCTTTCCACACTACTACAGGAACACCGCCGCTCTCCTCTGATTGGACGTATCGGGGTAACACGTGCAGAATGGTGTCTTTCTCTCCTGACATTTTCAAGAAGAAACTTTAACCTCCTCATTGTTGGGTTGAAGCTGTTTATGTGCTAATCTTGTAAAGCTTTGTTAGAAGTGCTTTATAAAAAGACTGAATGGGGTTGCTGGGTTTGGTTGAAGTGTTCTGAATCAGTCTCAGCGTTGGTTAGGTCATGTGATCACTTCTGCTTGTAAACTGTCCCATCCTATGAGCCCTTCCCAGCCGCTTAATCAGACTTTCTCATTTCCAGCAGTGAAGGAGTCTGTGTCCTCCGATCTTCCATCAAAGAGAGAGAAGGATGTCTCCACCGAGCCTCGCCAGAAGCTGCGCATATTTTACCAGGTACTTACCACTGCCGTGACTTCCCTCTCCTCGTAGTAGCTGTGTATGGTGTACATACATCCAGTGACTACTACTTCTGTAGATTCCCTCTTCCCCCTCATAGTAGCTGTGTATGATGTACATACATCCAGTGACGACTACTAATTTAGCTTCCCTCTTCCCCCTCGTAGTAGCTGTGTATGGTGTACATACATCCAGTGACTACTACTTCTATAGCTTCCCTCTTTCCCTCGTAGTAGCTGTGTATGGTGTACATACATCCAGTGACTACTACTTCTGTAGATTCCCTCTTCCCCCTCATAGTAGCTGTGTATGGTGTACATACATCCAGTGACGACTACTAATTTAGCTTCCCTCTTCCCCCTCGTAGTAGCTGTGTATGGTGTACATACATCCAGTGACTACTACTTCTATAGCTTCCCTCTTTCCCTCGTAGTAGCTGTGTATGGTGTACATACATCCAGTGACTACTACTTCTGTAGATTCCCTCTTCCCCCTCATAGTAGCTGTGTATGGTGTACATACATCCAGTGACGACTACTAATTTAGCTTCCCTCTTCCCCCTCGTAGTAGCTGTGTATGGTGTACATACATCCAGTGACTACTACTTCTATAGCTTCCCTCTTTCCCTCGTAGTAGCTGTGTATGGTGTACATACATCCAGTGACGACTACTAATTTAGCTTCCCTCTTCCCCCTCGTAGTAGCTGTGTATGGTGTACATACATCCAGTGACTACGTCTACCAGATCCTCTGTAGCGGAATGGCCACTCTGTACCATAGAGTTCTTATGTGTGTTGGTGGTTTTGTGTCTTCCAGTTTTTATACAACAACAACACTCGCCAGCAGACGGAGGCCCGAGATGACCTGCATTGTCCGTGGTGCACGCTTAATTGTCGCAAACTCTATAGTTTGCTGAAACACCTCAAACTATGTCACAGCCGCTTCATCTTCAATTATGTGGTAAGGTTCCCATACTGACCCCCATATTGTCTGTTGTCCTGAGGAAGCAGCGGTGGTACAAGACGCAGGAAGGAGGAAATTCTAAGCTAGACATGGAGCTTCAGTTAAAAATGTCACCTGGGCACCCTGAGGAGCCTCTCCTGATGAGTTTGTCAGAGTATTGTGCCAGTTACTGTTTTGGGTTCTGCACCTGATTGACAACTTGTAAAGAGGACCAGCAGACCCCTCACATCCGTTTCTTTGCCCGTGCAGTGATGACCTTACACGAGCAGAGCCTGTAGTATTTTTATAACCTCCTCCACCCTCCCGCACTCAGCTGAGCAGGGTGGGCAGAGGGATCGGAGCAATACAGCGCCTGCGGAATTTTTCTGCCACCTTGTTCAGAGACTGTATAGATCACTCCTAATCAAGGGTCTTACACCCCCTTTATCTGCTCCATTTCCTTAGCTTAGAAGAGGGGTGCAGGCATATTGCATGTTAGTTCAGCGCCCATGTTGATGATAGTCTGACACTTGTGTACATCATCCTCCTTCTTCCCACAGTATCACCCCAAAGGTGCCCGGATCGATGTCTCAATCAATGAGTGCTACGATGGATCGTATGCTGGGAACCCTCAGGACATTCATCGCCAGCCGGGATTTGCTTTCAGTCGGAATGGGCCTGTGAAGAGGACCCCCATAACTCACATCCTTGTGTGCAGGTAGGCCACCTATCATCTACTGCAGCGGTCCCCGACCTTTTTGGTACTAAGTAACAATTTCTTGGCAGCCAATTTTTCCAGGGACCAGGGGGAGTCTGCCCTTAGCCGCCCCCCCCCCCCCCCCCCCCTTCACACCACAACCCCCTTTTACAGTGTCCATTTCCTTTCACATCACAGCCCCCCTTTACATATTGTCCCTTTACATGTAACGTTGGTTGCACTGTAAAGGGGCACAGTGATGTAACGGGGGCTGCACTGTAAAGGGGCACAGTGATGTAACGGGGGCTGCACTGTAAAGGGGCACAGTGATGCAACGGGGGCACAGTGATTGCAGTGTCCCTATACAGTGCATTCCTCTTTTTATCAGTGTCCCTTGCAGTCATGCTCCCCTCCCCCTATTCCTTAGTGCCCCCAGTCTCTACCTCCCTTGAACAGTCCTACCTGTGGTAGGGTAGAGGCCGTTTTCAGCCGTGTGTCTTCTCCCGGGTCTCCCCCCCACCGCTGATGTCAGCAGGGCAGGGGGCGGGAGGAGCTGCAGATCTGGATGGAGGGTGGGAGCTGCTGAAACATGTTAACAAGCGGGTGATATGAGACTCCCGCTCTCCAGAGCTGATCTCCAGCTCCTCCCCGGCCCTGCTGATAGGATGACATCAGCGGCGGGGCAGGAGACCCTGGAGAGGAAACGCAGGCTCAGTGACCCAGCCCCACAGCAGGAGATGAGTGGTAACTGCGGTCTGTGATGGTCCTGATGGAACTGCGGTCGCCACTTGCCTCCCACTGCGCGGCCCGCCCATCAACAGGCCATTGACTGGTACTAGTCCAGGTGTTGGACACCTGATCTACTGCACTCTGGGCCTTCAGACAAGGCTGTATGGCAAATTGTTTTCTTTTTAATTCCCAGAGTGGAACTTTAAACATAATTTGTGTATGAAGAGAACCCGCCTGTATCACCTAGAAGACTTCTCAGGGTGTGTTTGTCTTGAATGTGTAATCTCATAACCCAATTTCAAACCTGTTCCCAGGCCAAAGCGCACCAAAGCCAGCATGTCAGAGTTCTACGAGTCGGAGGATGGGGAGGTGGAGCAGCAAAGGACATACAGCAGCGGCCATAATAGACTGTACTTCCACAGTGACACCTGCCTTCCTCTCCGACCCCAGGAGATGGAGGTGGACAGCGAGGATGAGAAGGACCCCGAGTGGCTGAGGGAGAAAACCATCACAGTAAGTAGTCAGAATGGTGTGTTAATGAATACTGAGGATGGGACGCTGGGATCATCATAGTCTAGTAAGTTGGGCTGTGAAACTGATGCTTAAGGACAGTCAAAAGATGAGCGTACCAAATATGATTTAATAAGTTTAAGTTCGTTTTTATGTGCCACAGTAAAGGTCCCAGAAGTATCCAGTGTGTTTTGAGGGTCCGCAGGATCCCCTTTGATCGGGGAGGGGTTCATATGCTGCAGTACTGGCCCTGATGAAGGCCGAATAATGAGCCCCCAAAACGCATCAGCTGCTTCTATGACTTGTATTGTAAATAATAACTGACCAGACTTGCTCAAACACCTTTTTTTGTTTTGTTTTTTTACTTTTTCCTAAGGTGTGTGTGTGTGTGTGTGTGTGTATATAGATAGATATCTATATACATGTATCTAAACTGCTGGGGGGAACCGAGAAGAAGGTATTTGTCAGATCAAAGCTGAATTTGTGCCTAGGTTCTGCAAAGATTTACCTGGGTCTGACTAGAACAATGCATTCCGCTTTTTCTCCTTGGGTGTGTCCGCTTTTTCTCCTTGGGTGTGTCCGCTTTTTCTCCTTGGGTGTGTCCGCTTTTTCTCCTCGGGTGTGTCCGCTTTTTCTCCTCGGGTGTGTCCGCTTTTTCTCCTCGGGTGTGTCCGCTTTTTCTCCTCGGGTGTGTCCGCTTTTTCTCCTCGGGTGTGTCCTTCGTTTTTTTTTCTCCTCGTGTCTTTTTCTCCTCCTCCGTCCCATGGACGGACACAGCTCCTTTATTCCTGACCTTGGGGTTTATATGCCGTCTATCAGGAGAGGACTAGGCAGACATGTTTAACAGTTAAAACATGTAACAGCAAAGCTGAACAGTACTGCCCAGGGGGCGGTCCCTCTGGCTATAACCCCTCACCCTGCATCTAGCAGCTCAGTTTTTTTCTGCTCACCTCAGGCACAGGCAGTGCAGGGGAGAGAGCGGACCCGCAGCACTGTGCAGTACCTAGGTCAGGGTGGCGAGTCCTCTGGGGGGGGCCCTCGGTCTGTAGCAGCTAGGAGGGTGGACCGTTTGTGTACCTTGCCTTTAGTCTCTAAGTGGCTGTCAGGCGAGTGTGGGTCAGCATGGCGTCCGAAGCTGGCGCCTCTTCCCCAGACATCCCTGTGTTAGCAACCCGGGCCTTTGCACCTGCGGTGCCTATGGATGCTTTGTCGGCGGTCCTTTGTTGCCAGGGTGGAAGCGGTGTGCGAGCGCAAGGGGGTAAAAAAATGCCCCCTCCCCCCACTATCTTCTGGGGAAAGCTCTGATTCAGACTCGGGCCTGGCTGTGGCACATGGCCCCTGTTCTGACGTGTCAGAGGATGCGGACCAGGACCTTTCGGACAGTGAGGAAGACTCCAGGTCAGCACAGGAAAAGGCGCTTGTTGGAGCACTTATCACCGCAGTGCGGGAGACCCTAAAATTGGAGGATACGGCGGGGGCATCTACTGAGGTGTCGGTCCCTTTTGGGTCCCACAACTCGACCCACACTGCTAAGGTGTTTCCCTAACTAACTTATTTTGATAAGTTTATATACAAAGAATGGGAACGACCGCAGAGGGCTTTTTCGGTCCCAAAACGCATAGCATTCCGTTACCCCTTTGAGAAGAGTCTCCTGAAAAAAGGACATCTCCCCCGATTGTAGACCCCCCGGTATCCAGGTTAAACAAGGTAACCACGTTTCCGGTAGAGGGGACCCCCCCTGCCTTTAAGGACCCTGCTGACAGGAGGGCCAAGGCGGTGGCGCGGTCCATGTTCACGGTGGTGGGGTCAGCATTGCAGCCAGTGTTGGCCACGGTCCTGGTGTCAGACACTTGCAGAATGGGCAAAATTATTGCACCACGAGTTGGTAGAGCCAACAGGCTTCCCTGGTCTGCGTGGAATTGGCCGACAAGTTGGTGCATGGCCTTAAGTATGTCTGCGATGCGGCCTTAGATACTGAGGTTCTGGAAAGTAAGGGAGCTGTATTTGCTGTGGTGCTACATCGCCTGATTTGGCTAAAATGCTGGTCTGCGGACCAGACTTCCAAGAAGGCTCTGGCGGATTTGCACTTCCAGGGAGAGAGGCTATTTGGAGCCTTGCTGGATGACATTAAGAATGTTATTGGGGGTAAGAGCACGCTGCTCCCACAATCCAGAAAGGGTAAGGAGCCGCGCCATAGGTTAGGGCCCTCCTTTTCCGCTCAGCGTTTTTTTCGTCAGCCCAGGCTTGCAGGTAAGCGTTCCCAGGCCGACAAGGGGCCAGCTGAGGGGCAAAAGCATCCCTGGTTTCGCAAGCCTGCGAACAAATCTGTGACAGTATGAAGGTTTGCCCGCCTGACTCTCGGGTGGGGGGTCGTCTTTGCGAATTTGCAGCTCAGTGGGCCTCCCTGCTTTCCGACCAGTGGGTTTGCAAAGTGGTTTCATCAGGGTACAAGATTGAATTTCTTTCTTGTCCACAAAACTGATTTTTTTCCCTCAAACCTTCATCATCTTCCGGCTCGTCGGAACGCCCTGTTTGGGGCAGTGCAGGACCTGCTGATGCGCGGGGTGATGGTACCTGTGCCGCTTCCGGAAAGGTTTCATGGATTCTACTCCAATCTGTAGTCCCAAAAAAGGATGAGGTCCGTCCAATCCTGGATCTCAAGGCCCTCTACACCTTTGTAAAAGTACGAAGGTTCAGGATGGAATCAGTTCGCTCTGTGGTCGCTGCACTCTACCTGGGGGATTTTCTGGTGTCCTTGGACATCCAGGATGCATACTTGCATGTCCCCATATACGCCAGGCATCAGATTTCTGCGCTTTGCAGTCGGGGACGATCACTACCAATTTGTAGCACTCCTTTTTGGCCTGGCGTTTGCACCAAGGGTTTTCACCAAGGTGCTCGCCCCGATTCTGGCTCTGCTGAGACGGCGAGGAATCGCTATTGTGGGCTACCTGGACGACCTTCTGAGAGCAGCTTCAGACTCAGAATTGGAGGAGGATGTAGCGATTGCCAGTCAGACCCTTCAAGAATTTGGTTGGGTACTGAACCTCCAGAAGTCGGTGTTGGTGCAGACTCAGCACCTGGAATACCTGGGCTTGATTCTGGACTTCTCAGAGGCGAGAGTTTTTCTCCCTTTGGAAAAGTTGCAGACTCTTCGGACTGCAGTGAAGCTGTTGGCATCCCACAGGTGGTCGTCGCTGCGCTTTTGCATGCCAGTCCTGGGTCTCATGGTAACCACTTTCGAGGCGGTACCGTATGCTCAATTTCACACTCGAGTCTTGCAAAAGGAGATCCTGTCCAAATGGGGCAAATCTCCGTTGTCCCCGGATTGTCAAATCCGGGTGAGCCAGCTAGTCAGGGCTTCCCTGGTATGGTGGCTGAGATCTTCGGCCCTTCAGTCCGGGAAGTCGTCCCTTCCCTTCCCACAGGGTCGTTGGACGCAGGAAGAATTCCACCTGCCGTTCAATGTGCTGGAACTTCGGGCGATCAGGCAGTGCCTCTCCATATGGTCACAGAGGCTGCAGGGACGTCCAGTCAGAATCCAGTCAGACAATACCCCGGCGGTGGCGTATGTCAACCATCAAGGAGGAACAAAAAGCTCAGCTTCGGCATTGGAGGTTGCTCACATCCTGCGGTGGGCAGAGCGGAGCGTGCTGGTTCTATCGGCCGTATACATTCCGGGCGTAGAAAACTGGCAAGCGGACTACCTAAGTCGCCAGATGCTGGACCAAGGAGAATAGTCGCTACTCCTGTATGTGTTTAGACTCCTTTGCCTGGGATGGGGCACGCCAGACGTGGATCTCCTGGCTTCTCTACTCAATCGGAAGGTATTGAGGTTTGTGGCCAGGTCCAAAGATCCCTGGGCGGATGTAAAAGACGTGTTTGGGTGCTCCGTGGGGACAGTATCGGCTAATTTATCCACCCACCCCCCCCCCCCCCCCCGCTAAAACTTCTTCCTCGTCTGCTTCAGAGTGGAGACCGAGGGGAATTCTGGTGATTCGAATTGCCCCTGGTACGCTGACCTAGTGCGCCTGGTGGTGGATGTTCCTTGGTAACTGCCGATGTGAGAGGACCTTCTGTCGCAAGGTCCTATACTTCATCCTGCTTTACAGTCGCTGGCTTTAACGGCATGGCTGTTGAATGTCAGGTACTAAGGGACCGAGGCCTGTCGGATTCAGTAATTTCCACCATGCTGAGGGCACGGAAGTCATCTTCTCTGAAGATCCATCATCGCACGTGGAAGGCCTACATCTCTGTGAGGAGATGGGGTGGCGTCCATGGACATATAAGGTTTCCAGGATCCTGCTGTTTTTACAGCGTGGAGTGGATCAAACACTTGCCTTAAGCACCATAAAGGGGCAGATATCAGCCTTGGCTGTTTTTTCACTTTCAACGACCCTTAGTGGCTCATTCACTGTTGAGTACGTTTGTGCGAGGGGTTCGACATGTGGCCCCTCCGGTTCGACCACCACTGCCTCCGTGGGATCTGAATCTGGTGCTCTCAGTACTTTAGAAACCTCAGTTTGAGAACATCAGAGAGATTCCCCTTTTGCCACTCGCAGAAAGTTGAGTTTCTGGTGGCTGTTACATCAGTCAGGAGGGTTTGAGTTGGCTGCCTTGTTTTGCAAGTCTCCCTACTTGATCCTCCATAAGGATAAAGCGGTGCTACGCCCGCAGCCTTGGTTTCTTCCGAAGGTTGTTTCGGCTTTTCATCTAAATGAGGACATTGTGCTTCCATCCTTGTGTCCTTGACCGTCTCACCCCAAAGAGGCTGCTTTGCATTCCTTGGACGTGGTCCGAGCTCTGCGGGTGTACCTGTCTGCTACGGCTCCATTTCGGAGGTCAGACTCACTTTTTGTGTTGGTAAATGGTCCAAAGAAGGGCCTGGCGGTCTCGTCGGCCACCATTTCTCTGTGGATCAGACAGATCGTGATTCAGACATATGCGGGCGCCTCCCTTTCCTGTCACGGTACATTCAACCAGGGCGATGGATGGCTCCTGGGCTTTCCGACATCAATGTCTCCCATGTGTGTAGGCGGGGACCTGGTCGTCAGTTCACACTTTCACAAAATTTTAGCGGGAGATGTGCATGCATCTGCGGATGCTAGCTTCGGCCGCAAAGTTTTGCAGGCAGCCGTTTAAGGTTGCAACTCCTCCGTTGAGGAGCTCTGGTTGTTTTGGGTGGAAGTTTGTTTGCTGTTCCCACCCCTCGTTTTTTTTTTACGCTGCTTGGGGATGTCCCTAAGGTCAGGAATAAAGAAGCTGTGTCCGTCCATGGACACAAGAGAAAGTAGGATTTTTGTACTCGCCGTAAAATCCTTTTCTCTGAAGTCCATGGACGGACACAGCACCCACCCCTCCTTTTTTATGTTTGTACTGCTTTTTGACGAACTGAGCTGCTAGATGCAGGGTGAGCGGTTATAGCCAGAGGGACCGCTTGTTCAGCTTTGCTGTTACATGTTTTAACTGTTTAACATGTCTGCCTAGTCCTGTCCTGATAGACGGCATATAAGCCCCAAGGTCAGGAATAAAGAAGCTGTGTCCGTCCATGGACTTCAGAGAAAAGGATTTCGCGGTGAGTACAATAATCCTATTTTTCTCGGGTTTCTCTTTTTTCTCCTCGGGTTTCTCTTTTTTTTTTCTCCTCGGGTTTCTCTTTTTTTTTCTCCTCGGGTCTCTCTCTCTCTTCTCTCTTCTCTCTCTTCTCTCTCTCTCCTCCCTCTCTCCCTTCCTCCTCTCTCTCCCTCTCTCCTCTCTCTCTCTCCCTCTCTCCTCTCTCTCCCTCCCTCCTCTCTCTCTCTCTCCCTCCCTCCTCTCTCTCTCTCCCTCCCTCCTCTCTCTCTCTCTCTCCCCCCCTCTCCCTCCTCTCCCCCCCTCTCCCTCCTCTCCCCCCCCCCTCTCCCTCTCTCTCCCCCCCCCCTCTCTCTCTCTCTCCCCCCCCCCTCTCTCTCTCTCCCCCCCCTCTCTCCCCCCCTCTCCCTCCCCGCGGGTGTCTGTGCCGCCTGGAATTGCTTTCCCTGCCAGTCTTCAGTGGCCATTAGAAGTGATCCGTGTCTGTGATCCATGTCTGTACATCACATGTTGTGTCTCTTGCAGCAAATTGAGGAGTTCTCTGACGTCAATGAAGGGGAGAAGGAAGTGATGAAGATGTGGAACCTGCACGTCATGAAGCACGGGTAAGAGTGGGTTGGAGGCCTGGCCCGGGTCTGATGGGCTCCAGCAAATCTTTGAGCAGCGTTGGGGGTGGAGTAAGATGGGTGTGTCTGATGTGGGTGGGGTTATGTCCTCTTCCTCCAGGACTGACGCCATCTTGCTCCTTTCAGGTTCATCGCTGACAATCAGATGAATCACGGCTGCATGCTGTTTGTGGAGAACTATGGCCAGAGAATCATTGAGAAAAATCTGTGCCGTAACTTCATGCTCCACCTGGTCAGTATGCACGACTTCAACCTGATCAACATCACCACCATAGACAAAGCTGTGTCCAAACTCCGAATCATGCAGTACAAGATGGAGAGGGGGGAGTCCCCACCCTCCATCCCCGAGGAGTGTGCCGAAGAGCTGCCCCTGCCCACCAACGGTTTTGGCGAGACCAACGGCAGAGAGAGAGCTTTAGAAAACGAGAGCGCCTCGGGTGTCCCGAAACAGAGTAAGAAACAGCGTCTGTAGAAGGCGGGACTCCAGGCGTGACCTGAACTGTGGCTGAATGGAGCTTCCACCCCCCCCCACAGGAGCCCAGGCAGATCCTTGTACAAGGGCCCCTGCACAGCAATACACGTTCTCCATCCAAATCTGGACCTGTTCTTACCCGCCCACTGCGCCGGCACTACTCCTGTCTCAGTAGATGCACACCCCCCTCCCCAATTTTTTTTTCCCCTTCCCCCTCCCAGACAACCTCTGTTGTTGCTTCCAGAACTGACTGTTATTTTTAGACTTTTCATAACGGGATTTTTAATTACCACCATGAATTTATCTGAATGAATTCGTTTTTTTCGGGGGGTCCCCATGAAATGAATTTTGGGCCCCCCCCCCCTGCTTATATATATTTATGGGTAGGAGCAGGCGTCCTCTGACATAGCTGGTTCTGCTGCTCTGCCTATTCTTTTTATTTTTTAATAGGAGTTTTATTTAAAGTGTCACTCCACCCCAAACTGATATTTCTGTCTTGTCCAGCTGGAGCGGTAACACCGCCATTTTTTTTTAAAGCTGATGTCTCAGGGATTCGCTGATGAGAACTTGGCACTTTTAGTTTCCAGTTCCGCACACCCTACCGCAGCCATTAAGAGGGTCTCGCTTCCCCCCTGTTGTTAAATGAATTGTATATTTATGGAATAACGCAACGGGAGGAATGAGACTACCCCCAAGGTGTTGTGGGATGAGAGCCAGGAACCTAAGGGAAGGAGATCTCGCCTCTAGCATCTCCAAGACATACAAAAAAAAGCCATTGGCCCCCCCCCCCCACGGGAATATCACTTTTAGGTGGACTGTCCCTTGAAGGGTGTGGAAGCGCACTGTACATGGCGGGCGGCAGGCGGAGAATAGCGGCAGTCCTGGCTTTCCGCCCTCCCTCACTTCTAATCATGACATTTCCCACAATGCACTGTTATCAGAGGATCCTTTTTCTTACTGCATTTCATTGTCTTTATTTATACCAAGCGATGCTGCTGGAAGTTCCAGGAATTCTCACCCTCCACCTTTTTTTAATGTGTGACTGCGGATGTATATAGAGCCAAGCCGGTAAAGGTGTGACCTTCCTTTTTTTCGTGATGCTATTTAATGACTTGTGTGGTTGTTCTGCTCCCAGCCGCCGGGGACCTTCTCCCGCACTTCGCTTCTTCATGGTAGAAATCTGTGAACATTTTGCTTAAAGCCTCATCTCCCGTCGAGCGTCGTCTGCACTCCTGTAAAAGACTTTGGCTCCTGTAGGTAGACGTAGCGAGCGTTTTCGGCTTACAGACGGCAGTGTTTGCACATGGTATGGTGATGGCCCCTCCCCCCCCCCCCCCCCCAGCCTTTCCTTTACATAGTCTATTCCTATGTCCAGTTAACTTTTGTCATGTCTGTTTCTAATAAACTATAAAATGGATCTGGTGTCCTGTGTGTGTGACTTGGAGAAATCAAGGATAAGCAAAATTTCCAACAGATTCCCAGGAGATGGGGGCTTATATGTGCTAAAATATCCATAAAAATACAATTTTATTACTTTAATAATCATCATACGATAAAAACCACTTAACAGATACCATCCAATTAGAGAGATGCATATACAACTTCTATTCATGGAAGAAGATAGGTAGATTAACGCATTTCGCATAGAAAGCGCTTCTTCAGGATCCACTTTCTTGTCTTCAATGTAGAATATAGTAGCTGACAAATGGCATAATAGCACATTAACCACTTTAGCCCCAGAAGGATTTAACACACCCCCACCCCCGCGCTCTTTCATTTTTCAATCACTTTTCTTACTATTACAGGGTAAGTAAACCTCCTTTGTAATAAGAATGACAGGTCCTCTTTTTATAGAGATCTGGGGTCAAAATGACCTCAAATCTCTTCTTTACCTTTTTAACCACTTCAACCCCAGGAGATTGGCTGCTCAATGACCAGGCATTTTTTTGCAATTTGGCACTGCGTCACTTTACCTGACAATTGCGCGATCGAGCGACACTGTACCCAGACAAAATGTAATTTTTTTTTTTTTCCCCACAAATAGAGCTTTCTTTCGGTGGTATTTGATGATCTCTGTGTTTTTATTTTTTGCGCTATAAACAAAAAAGTGACAATTTTGGGGAAAAAAATATTTATTTTGGACTTTTTGCTATAATATATCCCCAATTTTTTCTAAAAAAAAGCTAATTTTTTCTCAGTTTAGGTTGATATGTATTCTACATATTTTTGTTACTAAAAATCGCAATAAGCGTATGTTGGTTTGCGCAAAAGTTATAGCGTCTACAAAATGGGGGATATATTTTATGGCTTTTTTTTTTTTTTACTAGTAATGGCGGTCGATCTGTGATTTTTGTTGGGACTGCGACATTATTGCGGACACATCGGTCACTTAACACATTTTTGGGACCATTGCCATTTATACAGCGATCCGTGCTATAAAAATGCACTAATTACTGTGTAAATGTCACTGGCAGGGAAGTGGTTAACATTAGGGGGGTGATCAAGGGGTTAACTGTGTTCCCTAGGGAGTGTTCTAACAGTTGGGGGGGGGGGTGACTGACTATAGATGACAGATCGTGGTTCCTAGCTATTAGGATTCTCACGACCTGTTGCCCAGCTCATCCCCCCGCGTGTCTGCCGGTTATCGCGACCGCCGGTCACAAGCATCGGCACCCCCATAGTGCAGCATCCCGCTTAAAGGAGCTGACGTAAAGCTACAACGGCTTGCGGGATTGTGCCGACCTGCCGCTGTATAATGACGGCTGGTCGGCAGGTGGTTAAAACGAAAGATCCAAAAAAAATTGATCCTTTTTGCTTTTAAAAAAAAATCTTCCCCCCCCCGCTTCGGAAACCATTCCAGCAGCTCATAAGCCGCTTGGACCGGTTTCCTGAGAAAGCCAGCCGCCGGCTGAAAACAGTTCTGGGGTTATGGCTGATATATCTTCAGCCATAATCCCAGTAAACCACTTGCAGACCACAACGTGTGTCTATATACTATATCAGTGGTTCTCAACCTCAGTCCTCGCGTACCCCCAACGGGCCATGTTTTTTTAGGTTTTCTTTACTTTGCACAGCTGCTTTCAATCAAAATCAATGAGATGGTATTAATAAAAGCTATTTTATCTAAGGGAAGTTCCCAAAACATGGCCTGTTGGGAGGTACCTGAGGTTGAAAACCACTGCACTAAATTTCCAAAAGTATTGGGACGCCTGCCTTTACACGCACATGAACATTAATGGCATCCCAGTCTTAGTCCGTAGGGTTCAATATTGAGTTGGTCCACCCTTTGCCGCTATAACAGCTTCAACTCTTCTGGGAAGGCCATCCACAAGGTTTAGGAGTGTGTCTATGGGAATGTTTGACCATTCTTCCAGAAGCGCATTTGTGAGGTTAAGCACTGATGGACTCGGTCTCCACTCGAATTCATCCCAAAAGTGTTATATTGGGTTGAGGTCAGGACTCTGTGCAGGCCAGTCAAGTTCCTCCACCCCAAACTCACTCATCCATGTCTTTATGGACCTTGCTTTGTGCACTGGTGCGCAGTCATGTTGGAACAGGAAGGGGGTGTCCCCAAACTGTCCCCACAAAGTTGGGAGCTTAAAATTGTCCAAAATGTCTTGGTATGCTGACACCTTAGAGTTCCCCTCACTGGAACCTTTGGGATGCATTAGAGCGGAGACTGTGAGCCAGGCCTTCTCGTCCAACATCAGTGCCTGACCTCACAAATGCTCTTCTGGAAGAATGGTCTAACATCCCCATAGACACCCTCCTAAACCTTGTGGGACGGCCTTCCCAGAAGAGGTGAAGCTGTTATAGCTGCAAAGGGCGGGACCAACTCAATATTGAACCCTACGGACTAAGACTGGGATGCAATTAAAGTTTGTGTGTAATGGCAGGCGTCCCAATAATTTTGCTAATATCGTGTATGTATTGCGGTCGGTATACAAAATAATCACCCCCCTCCCAAAGGGAATCAAAATATTGGGTAAGAATATGCAGCAGCAAGGAAGGAAGTAAAGGGTACAAAAATAACAAAACCCACCCAAATACTCCACTGACCTCTAAAGGGGACTCCTTGTCCTGGGCACAAATGGCTGTGTGGCAGCCATTTTGCTGAGATCACAAGTCTCCAATGCCATTATACGGAACGTCCTGCACTCCGCTTGAGTGCTTCCATCGTATACTGCTTCCTCCAGTCTGAATATAGATATTCGATGCTATAGCTGCATATTACAACCAAGAACTAGGCAGGACTCATTTGGAAGCAAAGCTGGAACTGTTTATTTGAACAAGAATACAGGCTTTTATATACTTGAGAAGGAGGTTCCCTCCTTCTGATCATATTAGACTAACAATACAAACTGTAATCAGAAACATAAATTAACATGAACTCATTAACTAGTTATTAAACCAGCCTAGGTGACTCAGGTCTGACCTGAAGGGTCAGACTTGTCTCCTAGCTCGCAAACTACCATCCACATAAGTATAAACACAGAACTCCTTCAGACAATGGCAGACTTACAATAAACACGTTATGGCCGGGGAGGGGACCCCAGACAGGTGTCTTGCTGATGATATCAGCATCTGCTAGGAGTCCCACACTGGCAGAGACCATCATGGCCTTTTTATTACAGAACATCTTCCTAAGCTTGTAGCTCACTCAAAAGCCAGGGCCCATAGGCAGTAGGCAAGCATTCAGTCCCCTCCAAAGGCCCCTTTCCCAGGCGAGTCTATCACATTTATGTCATAAGAAGACCTAGCACAGTGACCTTTTCCTCTCCTCCCAGTTTATACAATCCACAATCCTTAGCTGCATGGCGGGCATCTCTTATCAATCTCTCAATACACATCTTGGAGCCCATTAAACTGTCGGACTTGCCTGCCTAAGTGAGGAGCGTTTTAATGGACATTGGGTCATAAATACCTCAGTTGGAATCCATAGAATACACATATCTGTCTCTCGGTAGAATCCATCATTCCAGTATATTCCATAAGTTCTAAAATTGTGACCGCACGGCCAGGATACGGACATATTTACCTCCCTCAGTTAATTTTGCAGCGTTTTTGAGCCCAGACATCGTTAAGCTAGGAGTACCGAGAGCAAAACCGGCCCAATTCCTCCCCTAGACCAACTGGGCATCTGACACCTAACCTATTTATAGCCATTTCAAAGCTAATTTCATGCCGGACAATGATATGCATGTTAGCGGACTGTAAACGTTATTCAGAGATATGAATACCAATTAAAAACTGTTTCTTGGTCATAAACATAGTGACAACCCTCCTCGGCGATGGCCTCTGTCAAGACCCCTTTGATACCAGCGATAAGGGGAATGCCGGGACAGTTTGGCAGCTCTCGTGTACCACCAAGCACATGAAGACCTGTCCTGTTATGAGAGCCAAGTTACCGCCATACTCATTGACTGAAATCTGCTGAATCAACAACATTGCAAGCATTCTTCATTTCCAACTGCTTTTTATTGTCGGTTTCCTTGTAACACCCTTTTTCTGTAAATATTTTATTTACACCATTTTTGACCTTTTTCATTATTAAACCCTCTTTTGAAAAGTGCTGAAGTCGACTCTGATGCTTTTATTGCAAACGAAAAGAATAAAGTGCTACTGTATCGCATTAGAGCCGGTTCACACCAGGGCGACTCAGGATCCGACTTCAGGTCGCCCCAAGTAGCTCCAAGTCGCGCTGTAATGTTAGTCTATGGAGCCGTCTTTATGCACACTACAGAAGTCGCTCCGACTTCAAAAAAGGTTCCTGTACTACTTGAAAACGACTTCTGGGCAACTTGTACCCATTGATTTCAATGGAAGTCGCCTCCAA
The DNA here is from genome assembly GCA_029206835.1 of Rana muscosa. NCBI lineage: Eukaryota > Metazoa > Chordata > Amphibia > Anura > Ranidae > Rana > Rana muscosa. Next base: position 331,578,760 of record CM055128.1, read on the forward strand.
AGTCGGATCAGTGTCTTAAAGTGGTTGTATACCCAAATTTTGTACAAGCACCCACAGGTAAGCTTACATTAAGGCTTACCTGTAGGTGCTTGTAATATCTCCGAGACCTACACAGTCTCGGAGATATTTGCAAAAAAGACTGTACCGCTATCTACGGCGCATGCGCGCCGTAGATAACGGCGCAGGCGCACTGAGCGCGGCGGCTCTTGAATGGGAGACTGCCGGAAATTCGCGCATGCGCGGGGATCGTGCCGTTCCCCGTGCATGTGTGGGAGTGACGTCATCGCCGCTCCGGCCAATCAGCGCCGGAGCGGCGATACCCGGAAGTCACTCCGGGTATCATGGATTCGACGGAGGACGCGTCCGAGGACCGCTGCGGGGGCTTCGATCTAAGGTAAGTGTTTGATAATGAGCTAGTATGCTAGTCATACTAGCTCATTATACCTTTGCCTTGCAGGTTGACCAAAAAAAAAAAAAAGTTTTGCGGTATACAACCGCTTTAACTGAAGCAACTTTACAGGAAGAGAAAATTGTTTTCTCAGGCAAACCCCTCCCTTCCACAGAGCTGATTGTTTGATTGGCTACTGGCAAAGTTGCCTGTCCTGGAGGAAACTTGAAGTTGCCTCGTAAAGTCGCGCTGGAAGTCGTGTTGCCCCAGTGTGAACCGGCTCTAAATCTCTGAATGTATTATACCTGTGTGTGTGTGTGTGGTGACCGTGTGTTACAGATGTTTTAGTTTTCAGAACTCTTGCTAATCTTAGGATGGGCCTATTAACCACTTCCATACCGGGCCAATTCTGACACTTCTCTCCCACATGTAAAAATCATCTCTTTTTTTTGCTAGAAAATTACTAAGAACTCCTAAACATTGTTTTTTTTAGCAGACACCCTAGGGAATAAAATGGCGGTCATTGCAACTTTTTTATCTTGCACTGTATTTGCGCAATAATTTTTCAGATGCCTTTTTTTTTTTTTTTTTTTTTTAAGTTTCATGAATTAAAAAAATATCAAAACAGTAAAGTTAGCCCAATTTTTGTGTATAATGTGAAATATTCTCTTGCGCTGAGTAAATAGATACCCAACATGTCACGCTTTAAAATTGCGCACAATCGTGGAATGGCGCCAAACTTCGGTACTTAATCTCCATAGGAGACGCTTTCATTTTTTTTTTTACAGGTTACCAGTTCTAGTGCTAGAATTGTTGCTCGCTCTCCAACGCTCGCGGCGATACCTCACGTGTGCTTTGAATGGCGTTTACATATGTGGGCGGGACTTGTGTGTGTTACTTAATAATTATTTTTTTTTTTTTTACACTTTCTTTTACATTTTATTGTTTTTGATCACTTTTATTGCTATTACAAGGAATGTAAACATCCCTTGTAATAGGAATCTATCACGATGGGTCCTCTTTATGGAGAGATGCGGGGGTCAATAAGACCTCCCCCCTCCTCCCACATCTCCTCCAGGCTGGAAAGCATGAGATTGAAAAGAAAATTCACCGAACTCATGCTGACAGCCGTGATCGCGGCTTTGTTTACATCCTCAGCCGGGACGCGACGTCATAACGTCGTCCCCGGGCCTCCAACGTCATTCGGCGGCGGCTGATTCTCTGGGTCCCCGATGGCACGGGAGAGCCCGGAGAAGAGGGGGGGGACATCCCGTCCCATCACCTGTAAGAACGATCAAGCAGCAAAACTGCCGTTATGATGATGCCTGCAGAAAAAAATATCTGAATAATGCCTGTAGCTCCACCCATCATTCAGATATCTCCCCTGAAAGTCAAGGACCTCATGTGATGTCCTGCGGGTGTGAAGTAGTTAAAGGGTTAATTGTTTAACCTAAAGAGGAGTTCCAGTCTTTTTTTCAGTTTATTAAATGTCCGTATTTACAAAAAGGTATCTTCTGACTTTTAATAAACGCTCACCTGTCCCACGGGCCAGCGATGCGGGGCCGTCATTGCAACTGTGGGCGCCCGGCTGTGACTGCTTGCGGCTTCACAGCCGGGCATACACTGTGCATGCGCGAGACACGCTGCGCTCTCCTAGTGGCCAGGCAATCTTCTGGGACCTCTGACGTGTCCAGAAGATTGCAGAGCGGGAGGGGCCACTTGGGGGGAGAGGAGTCGCCTAGGCGGAAGTGGGACAGGAAGTACCTGTCAAAACCAGGTACCCACTCCCCCCCCCCCCCCCTTCCTGTTGGGAGATGGGGTGCCATTAGAAGTAATGGCATCGCAATCGCTTCCCGCGTTTTTCAGCCATTTGGAATTGCGGAGATTCTGCCCGCGGTCCATGTGTGAATGCAGCCTTAGAGGTCAGTGTACTTTTTTAGGGGGGGGTGCCTTTTTCTTGTTGCTGCAGAAATTCTTTCCAGATATATGGATTCATATGTAACCCCCCCCCCCCCTCGGGGGAAGTGATAGTTATTTTGTACACTTTAACCACTTCAGCCTTGGAAGATTTACCCCCCCTTCATGACCAGGCCATTTTTTGCGCTACAGCACTGCATTAATTTAACGGACAATTGGGCGGTTGTGCGAGACTGTACATAATTAAATGTAACCGATTTTTTTTTTTTCCCTCCACAAATTGCTTTCTTTTGCTGGTATTGGATCACCTCTGCGGCTTTTATTTTTTTTTGCTGTAAACAAAAAGGAAAATTTTGAAGTTTTTTTTTTTTCAACTTTCTGCTATAAAACATTCAATAAAAAAAATTGGAAAATCAAATTTCTTCATCAATTTAGGCCAATATGTATTCTGCTTCATGTTTATGGTAGAAAAGAAAAAAATCGCCATAAGTGTATATTAACTGGTTTGTGCAAAGGTCATACCGTCTACAAACGATGGGATAATTATTTTATTTTTTTTTAACTATTAATGGTGGCGTTCAGAAACTCGGCAGGACTGCATTATTGTGGCGGACCATCTGACACTTTTTGGAGATCAGTGACACCAATACAGTAATCGACTGACCAAGCATGTCTCCAGACCTAAACCCTATTGATCATCTGTGGGGGAGCCTCAAACGGAAGGTGGAGGAGCGAAAGGTCTCTAACATCACATGTGTGGAAGAAACTATAATGAGATTGAAGTTAGTCCTGAGACTTCCTAACACATCCCAGAATTGTAGGAAGAGAACATGGAGGCCCCAAGGGGGGGGGGGGGGGATAGTATGGGCAGGAAGCCAATTCAGGAGAACACAAAAAGAAGAAATAGTATAAAAATACAAATATGAAAGAATAACAGTAAAAACAATCCTGGAATACAAGACCTGATTATACAGCTGCTCAAGGACACAATACATAGTGTACTGATATGAATCAGAAACAAAGGATACATGCGTCCACAACCCTACGCGTTTCGGAAAAACATAAAAGACATATTCCTATTATGATGAGTATACTTCCTTCTTCAGGGGTTTGAGGCGAGCTTGCTGATATGTTTCGATAGAGAAAGAGTATAGAAGTAACAAAGAGAAATTGAGTAATAATTGTTATCCCCAACCAAAAGGGAGAAGAGGAAAAAAGTCTGTCTCAGTATTGTACTTCTTTTTTTTTCCTTTCTTTTTTCCTTTCTTTTTTTCTCCTCACCTTCTCCCTTTTGGTTGGATAACAATTATTACTCAATTTCTTTCTTTGTTACTTCTATACTCTTTCTCTATAGAAATATATCAGCGAGCTCGCCTCAAACCCCTGAAGAAGGAAGTATACTCATCATAATAGGAATGATATGTCTTTTAGGTTTTTCCGAAACGCGTAGGGTTGTGGACGCATGTATCCTTTGTTTCCGATTCATATCAGTACACAATACATAATCAGGTCTTGTATTCCAGGATTGTTTTTACTGTTATTCTTTCATATTAAATTTGTATTTTTATACTATTTCTTACTCTGTGTTATCTTGAATTGGCTTCCTGCCCATACTATCCCCTTGGGGCCTCCATTTTCTCTTCCAAGGTCTCTAACATCCACCAGCTCTGTGATGTCGTCATGGGGGAGGGGAAGAGGACTCCGGTGACAACCTGTGAAGCTCTGGTGACCTCCATGCCCAAGAGGGTTAAGGCAGTGCTGGAAAATAATGGCGGCCACACAAAATATGCATACTTTGGGCCCAATTTGGACATTTTCACTTAGGGGTGTACTGACTTTTGTTGCCAGCGGTTTAGACATTAATGGCTGTGTGTTGAGTTATTTTGAGGGGACAGAAAATTTACACCGTTATACAAGCTGTACACTCACTACTTTACATTGTAGCAAAGTGTCATTTCTTCAGTGTTGTCACATGAAAAGATTTACACCAATGTGACTGAGGGGTGTACTTACTTCTGTGAGATACTGTGTGTGTGTGTGTGTGTATATAGATATATATATATATATATATATATATATATATATATATATCTATCTATCTATCTATCTATCACAGTGGAACCTCGGATTGCGGTTAACGATGCGAGTGTTGTCTTGCAACACGAGCAGGATTCAGGCCAAAGCGGTGTGCAGTACTGCTTTTGGCCTGAGGTGGGGGTGGCAACGGAGTCGGGCCGAGCTGAATGTCGCCGTTTCGGAAAGGCCCGAGGACAGCATGGCTGACCTCTGCAAATCTTGGGAACAAAGTCTTCCCGAGGTTTGCTGAGATCAGCCGAAGTGTCAGTTTCTGAGGCTCTCCGGCGCCCCCTCCGCCTCTGGCCACATGTGGTATTGCATGCCATTGAAGTCAATGCGGAACAAATTATTTTAGTTTCCATTGACTTCCATGGGGAAACTGTCTTTGATATGCGAGTGCTTTGGATTACGAGCATTCTCCTGGAACGGATTATACTCGTAATCCGAGGTTCCACTCTATACATATATGTGATCTGGTGCACAGCTGCCGCCCTGTGGCAGTAAAACTGCTGTAGGGCGGTCAGTATACAGTTAATGTTCTATTTATTCGGTTTTTTGTTGGCTACTATATTCTACATTGAAGACAAGAAGGTGGATCCTGGAGAAGCTTTCTAAGCGAAACGCATTGATCCGTCTGTCTTCTTCCACCAATAAAGATGTATATGTAGCTCTCTGATTGGATGATAGCTGATGATGCATTTTTTATCGTGTGATGATTTTAATGTAATAAAACTGTATTTTATTGATATTATTTTCCTTTGTTTTGGCACATAGACCCCCATCCCCCGCTCTGCCATTTATTATACTTGGAAGTCCAGTCGAAACCAAGCGAACGATAAACCGGCTCTCTGCCACATTCTAAACCGAACTTATCCAACTTTGTACAGCAGAAATCTCTGTACTTCCCTTTCCTGAAGTTGGTCGGGTCTCCGGCGGCGGCTGATGATTGCAGAAAAGAACTGACAACATCTGGGAAGTGACGTCACCCTAAAGCCTCGTACGCACGATCGGATTTTCTGACGGGAATTGTGTGTGGACAGGCTTTAATCCGAAAATCCGAACCGTTTGTATGCTCCATCGGACAATTGATGGATTTTCCGACAACAAATGTCAGTTAGTCCGATCGTGTGTACAGAAATCCGTCGTAAAAAAATCCAAAGTACACACACACACGCATGCTCGGAATTAATGCTCACCATAAGACTACATTAGCAGAAGTTGCCCAAAGGGTGGCGCTACAGAGCTGAAAAACCACGTAGTATCGTGTTTGTTGGCCAATTCTTTTCCGTTTGTATGCAAGACAAATTCACGACCAACGCCCTTCGAACAAAAGTCCTACGCTTTGTCCGAGGGAAATCCGATCGTGTGTCACAAGGCTATAGAGTTACGATGGGGCTTCCGTTGTCGGCTGCCTCTCCTGAACGTCAAGCCGCTGCTGACAGCTCAGCGTGGGACCGGAGGGGCTTCAGGAAAGGTAAGTACAGCCATTTTTTTTTTTGCTTCATGAGGCTCAATAGATTAGAATATATCAGAGAGCAGGTTTAGAGTTGGGTTCTGATCGGAATTCCACCTTAAAAAAAAAAAAAATTCAAAGCCAGCCGCTACAAATACTGCAGCTGCTGACTTTTAATAAATGGACACTTACCTGTCCAGGGCGCCCGCGATGTCGGCAGCAGAAGACGAGCAATCGCTCGTCTCTCGACTACCATCCTCGGTGAGGGTTCCCTACAGCGCATGCGCGAGTTGCGCCGCGCGTCTTCACTGGTCCCCGTTGTGTTCTGGTAACTGTGTCTTTCCCGGAACACAGCGGGGGGGGGGGGAGGGATGTTCTGCGGATATCTATGCCCCGAAGGGGGTGCAAATACCTGTATTATACTGCAGTGTATCTGCACCCCCCTCCCCCCTGAAACATGCCAACTGTGGCACCGGAGGGGGGAGGAATCCGATGAGCGGAAGTTCCACTTTAGGGTGGAGCTCCGCTTTAAGAGGAAGGTGCCTGGTTATGATCGTACCCCGGCCCCCCACTCCCCATTTACTGTACATTCTCTGATACTGAGGTTTTTTTTTTTGGGGGGGGTTGTACTTGCCTGCTTTGTGTAACAATATTGCACAGAGCAGTACCTTACCTGGTCTTCTGGAGTCCCCCACCACCCCTGTCCACTCCTCCCTCCTCTGGGTACTAAGGAGGCACCTCTGTGCATGTGCTTCCCCCCCCCCCCCCCCCCCCCGCCGGGCTGTGTATATCCATAGACGCACACTGTACCAGTAAGCCACGCCCTCCACTCCCTCTTCGCAGGAGTCTGACCGCAGCATGAGCCTTTGGCTTCATTGCACTCAGTGGGACCAGAAAGTGAAGCTGGGACAGGAGTCAGGAAGGTGTTTGGGGGGGGGGGGTTCCCTTATTGCAGAGATTGCATTCAGGTAATAATTTTTTTTTTTTTTAATAAATAGCTTTTTAACCACTTGGCGCAAATCGCCGTCATTGTACGTCAGTAATTTGACGCTGAATACCGTTATTATAGCAGCCATAACCCCGGTATTTTCTTGTACAAAGGGTTTCTGGAAAATGCACATCAGAAAAAGTACAAAAACCGCGGTGGACACATCATGGACTAAGACAGGGATATGCAATTAGCGGACCTCCAGCTGTTGCAAAACTACAAGTCCCATCATGCCTCTGCCTTTTGGGTGTTATCCTTGTGGCTGTCAGAGTCTCGCTATGCCTCATGGGACTTGTAGTTCTGCAACAGCTGGAGGTCCGCTAATTGCACATCCCTGGACTAAGAGGTATAAAACTTCAGGCATCAGGAAGGGTGAACTGAGAAAGTCAATCCACAGCCTTTAGAGGTCCAAGGGCGAGAACAAGTGACCAGCTAGAGGAAGTCCGCACCACTTGGGTCCCGGGAAAGTGAAATTATACTGGTCTAAAAATGATAAACTGGTTGATATACGGGGGACCAACTTATGGCAAAAAAGAACATCATAACGCTGAGCCATGAATAAGGGGAACAATCTAAATGAATGACATAAAGGAGGGGAACGTCACATCTTGTGTCCAATCCCAACAGGACCGAGCCTGTGGGCCAGAGCGAGAGAGGAGAGAGAGCCAGAAGGAAAAATAGCATAAACATAGAACACAAAAGAGAGAGAAAAATAAAGGGGGGTTAACAGGGTGGGGGGACAGAGGCTTTGATAGAGGGGAAGGGGGGTCCACGGGGTGGGGGGGACAGAGGCTTTGATAGAGGGGAAGGGGGGGACAGAGGCGTTGATAGAGGGGAAGGGGGGTCCACGGGGTGGGGGGGACAGAGGCTTTGATAGAGGGGAAGGGGGGACAGAGGCGTTGATAGAGGGGAAGGGGGGTCCACGGGGTGGGGGGGACAGAGGCTTTGATAGAGGGGAAGGGGGGGACAGAGGCGTTGATAGAGGGGAAGGGGGGTCCACGGGGTGGGGGGGACAGAGGCTTTGATAGAGGGGAAGGGGGGTCCACGGGGTGGGGGGGACAGAGGCTTTGATAAAGGGGAAGGGGGGGACAGAGGCGTTGATAGAGGGGAAGGGGGGTCCACGTGGTGGGGGGACAGAGGCTTTGATAGAGGGGAAGGGGGGTCCACGGGGTGGGGGACAGAGGCTTTGATAGAGGGGAAGGGGGGTCCACGGGGTGGGGAGGGGGACAGAGGCTTTGATAGAGGGGAAGGGGGGTCCACGGGGTGGGGGGGACAGAGGCGTTGATAGAGGGGAAGGGGGGTCCACGGGGTGGGGGGGACAGAGGCGTTGATAGAGGGGAAGGGGGGGTCCACGGGGTGGGGGGGACAGAGGCGTTGATAGAGGGGAAGGGGGGTCCACGGGGTGGGGGGGGACAGAGGCGTTGATAGAGGGGAAGGGGGGTCCACGGGGTGGGGGGGACAGAGGCGTTGATAGAGGGGAAGGGGGGTCCACGTGGTGGGGGGACAGAGGCTTTGATAGAGGGGAAGGGGGGTCCACCTGGTGGGGGGGACAGAGGCTTTGATAGAGGGGAAGGGGGGTCCACGGGGTGAGGGGACAGAGGCTTTGATAGAGGGGAAGGGGGGTCCACCTGGTGGGGGGACAGAGGCTTTGATAGAGGGGAAGGGGGGTCCACGGGGTGGGGAGGGGGACAGAGGCTTTGATAGAGGGGAAGGGGGGTCCACGGGGTGGGGGGGACAGAGGCGTTGATAGAGGGGAAGGGGGGTCCACGGGGTGGGGGGGGACAGAGGCGTTGATAGAGGGGAAGGGGGGTCCACGGGGTGGGGGGGACAGAGGCTTATTAAAGGGAGCGAAGCGTTGGGTCAACCCCGGTATTTTCAACGACGACGAGCGTCTGGCTTTCAGATAAAAGTGGTCTCTTCTCCGCCGCTGACCGGAGCCGTCGGTAGCGGCGGAGATGATCGCGTCCTCTCCCCTAACGGGCATGGAGCTGAGTGAGGGAAAGATGCCCCCCTCCCCCGCTCAGCTCCATAACATTGAATGCCGGAAGTGACGTCAAACGCCCAATGGTCTTAAAGGGGAGTCCCCCCCCCCCCAAAAAAAAAAATTACATTTAATTATTTGTTTGTTTTTTTTCATTGCATTTTAGTGTAAATATGAGATGTGAGGTCTTTTTGACCCCCCGGATCTCACATATAAGAGGACCTGTCATGCTTTTTTCTATTACACGGGATGTTTACATTCCTTGTAATAGCAATAAAAGTGACACAGCATTTTTTATTTTTTTTAAAGGACAGTGTAAAATAAAAAGTCAAATAAATAAGATTTTTTTTTTTTTAAAGCGCCCCGTCCCGACGAAGTAGCGTGCAGAAGCGAAAGCATATGAAACGGTGTTTAAACCACACATGTGAGATATCGCCGCAATCCTTAGAGTGAGAGCAATAATTCTAGCCCCAGACCTCCTCTGTAACTCAAAACTGCCAATCTGTAGAAATTATTAAACGACGCCTATGGAGATTTTTAAAGGTCGAAGTTTGTCGCCATTCCACAAGCGGGCGCAATTTTGAAGCGTGACATGTTGGGTATCAATTTACTCGGCGTAACATTATCTTTCACAATATATATTTAAAAAAAAAATTGGGCTAACTTTACTCTTATCTTATTTAATAAGTAAAAGTGTATTTCTTCCAAAACAATTGCGCTTGTAAGACTGCTGTGCAAATACGGTGTGACATAAACTATTGCAATGACCGCCATTTTATTTTTTAGGGGTGTCTGGGGAAAAAAAAAATTTAATGTTTGGGGGTTCTAAGTAATTTTCTAGCAAGAAAAAAAAACGGATTTTAACTTGTAAACAACAAGTGTCAAAAAGAGGCCCGGTCCTTAAGGGGTTAAAGCCCTTCTGTGGACAGAATGGGGAAGTTCTGGATTGTGAGCCTTCAAGCTGAACTCTGGGCAGATATAAAAGCTTTAATGTGTTCAATAATACATCACTAAATGTAGTGTGTACCAGGGGGTGGGGAGGTGACCTGCTATCTGCCAGCCCCTTTACAGCAAACCTCAGACTGGGAGAGGGAGAAGCAGCGTTAGGAGCCCATCAGGTGTCCTGAAGAGGGAGCAGAGTAAGAGAGATGAGCTCACCAGTCTGCTGCTTCTCATATCACTGCCCAATCAGAAGCTACCTCTAGGTCACATGGCAGCAAGAGAAAGATGGGGGGGGGGGGGGTCTTCTCTCCTGCTGTACAGTTCTGTGTAAATCTCAGGAGGGGATGGACAGAGGTGCAAATCCTTTAGCAGGTACAATAAGTTCAATGTATTTGGTGCTTTTGCTTGGAATTCAGCTTTAAATGATAATTGGCTGAGCTTGGCTGAGAAGGATTGAGAAGTGCTGCTTGTTTCCAGTTCTCATTCATTGAGGGGGGGGGGGACAGGAATTCACATATTATCGGGTTATACCGCTTCCTACAGGAGGATTGGACACTAGGCCAGCCTCAGGGTAACGCCCCTCTACCCAGCATGCCTCATGTCCTATGAAGAGGGGCGTCTCACCCGTCCTTTCTAGCTGTTTGTATTTCTTCTATTGACCTCAATCAGAATTCCTCCCTACATATCAGCCTCTAGGGGGCGTACCTGGCCCCTGCTGGACCTGAAAATGGGGGGGGGGGGGGTGACCTCACTATTTCTACCGTTGGACACCTTTCTAATTTCCTGTTACTGCTGTTTTTTTCATGGAAAGGGTTAATGCTGAAGACCTCAGTGCTGCCATCTTCTGCTGGGGTTGGGTGTTGCTCTTCCTGCTCTTCCTGCACAGCATTGAGCTCCAATCTCTGGTCCAGTCTGTCTGCCTCTCTACAGTGACCTGGGTACCTCTGGGGGTCTGACCCTCATCAGCACCCGCCCCATGGATCTGTACATGAGGCTTTGTTGCTTCGCTGCCGCACGGTCACAACCATGGGGTTCCACTGTGATGGGTGACCCCAGCCAGTTCTGGGGTGCCTGCAATATGGAATTCAGTGGCTATAGGGGGGGTCTACTTTCCTGGTGCCCAATGTGTGACTCACTGGCCCTCTGTGTGGGGTATTAGGCACCATAGAGAAAGAGGAGTGGCAGCTGGGTGTTGGGTGCAGAAACTGTGTTCCAGGACTGAGTGTGACTTACCTTTGCCCACAGTACAAGCAAAATCCTGACCTGGGGGGAGGAGCCTGTGAGGGGTAAATGATCACCAATGGGGGTGGGGGGTGAGATAGATGTTTAGTTTCATTGGCATCAGGAGAGTTAAATTTCACTGCTACTGCTGGGGGGTTACTGTTGTATCCGCTCACACCAGTGCTGGGGGTTATTATTGTATCCGCTGACACCAGTGCTGGGGGGTTATTATTGTATCCGCTGGCACCAGTGCTGGGGGTTATTTTTGCATCCGCTGGCACCAGTGCTGGGGGGTTATTATTGTATCCGCTGGCACCAGTGCTGGGGGGGTTATTATTGCATCCGCTGCCACCAGTGCTGGGGGGTTATTATTGCATCCGCTGCCACCAGTGCTGGGGGGTTATTATTGCATCCGCTGAAACCAGTGCTGAGGGTTATTATTGTATCCGCTGACACCAGTGCTGGGGGGGTTATTATTGCATCCGCTGCCACCAGTGCTGGGGGTTATTATTGCATCCGCTGAAACCAGTGCTGGGGGTTATTATTGCATCCGCTGCCACCAGTGCTGTGGGGTTATTATTGCATCCGCTGCCACCAGTGCTGGGGGTTATTATTGTATCCGCTGACACCAGTGCTGGGGGTTATTATTGTATCTGCTGGCACCGGTGCGGGGGGGTTATTATTGCATCCGCTGCCACCAGTGCTGGGGGTTATTATTGCATCCACTGCCACCAATGCTGGGGGTTATTATTGCATCCGCTGAAATCAGTGCTGAGGGGGTTATTATTGCATCCGCTGCCACCAGTGCTGAGGGGGTTATTATTGCATCCGCTGACACCAGTGCTGGGGGTTATTATTGCATCCGCTGCCACCAGTGCTGGGGGGTTATTATTGCATCCGCTGGCACCAGTGCTGGGGGGTTATTTTTGCATCCGCTGACACCAGTGCTGGGGGGTTATTATTGCATCCGCTGCCACCAGCCCTGGGGGTTATTATTGCATCCGCTGACATCAGTGCTGGGGGGTTATTACTGCATCCGCTGCCACCAGCCCTGGGGGTTATTATTGCATCCGATGGCACCAGTGCAGAGGGTTATTATTGCATCCGCTGGTACCAGTGCTGGAGGGTTATTATTGCATCCGCTGACACCAGTGCTGAGGGTTATTGTTGCATCCGCTGACACCAGTGCTGGGGGTTATTATTGCATCCGCTGACACCAGTGCTGGGGGTTATTATTGCATCCGCTGACACCAGTGCTGGGGGTTATTATTGCATCCGCTGACACCAGTGCTGGGGGGTTATTATTGCATCCGCTGACACCAGTGCTGGGGGTTATTATTGCATCCGCTGCCACCAGTGCTGGGGGGTTATTTTTGCATCCGCTGACACCAGTGCTGTAGGGTTATTATTGCATCCGCTGCCACCAGCCCTGGGGGTTATTATTGCATCCGCTGGCATCAGTGCTGGGGGGTTATTATTGCATCCGCTGCCACCAGCCCTGGGGGTTATTATTGCATCCGCTGACACCAGTGCTGGGGGTTATTATTGTATCTGCTGGCACCGGTGCTGGGGGGTTATTATTGCATCCGCTGAAATCAGTGCTGGAGGGTTATTATTGCATCCGCTGCCACCAGTGCTGGGTGTTATTATTGCATCCGCTGCCACCAGTGCTGGGGGTTATTATTGCATCCACTGCCACCAGTGCTGGGGGGTTATTATTGCATCCGCTCCCACGAGTGCTGGGGGGTTATTATTGCATCCGCTGCCACCAGTGCTGGGGGTTATTATTGCATCCGCTGCCACCAGTGCTGGGGGGTTATTATTGCATCCGCTGCCACCAGTGCTGGGGGTTATTATTGCATCCGCTGCCACCAGTGCTGGGGGGGTTATTATTGCATCCGCTGGCACCAGTGCTGGGGGGTTATTATTGCATCCGCTGCCACCAGCCCTGGGGGTTATTCTTGCATCCGCTGGCACCAGTGCTGAGGGTTATTATTGCATCCGCTGACACCAGTGCTGGAGGGTTATTATTGCATCCGCTGACACCAGTGCTGGAGGGTTATTATTGCATCCGCTGACACCAGTGCTGAGGGTTATTATTGCATCCGCTGACACCAGTGCTGGGGGTTATTATTGCATCCGCTGGCACCAGTGCTGGGGGTTATTATTGCATCCGCTGCCACCAGTGCTGGGGGGTTATTATTGCATCCGCTGACACCAGTGCTGGGGGTTATTATTGCATCCGCTGACACCAGTGCTGGGGGTTATTATTGCATCCGCTGACACCAGTGCTGGGTGTTATTATTGCATCTGATGGCACCGGTGCTGGGGGGTTATTATTACATCCGCTGCCACCAGTGCTGGGGGTTATTATTGCATCCGCTGAAATCAGTGCTGAGGGGGTTATTATTGCATCCGCTGAAATCAGTGCTGAGGGGGTTATTATTGCATCCGCTGCCACCAATGCTATGGGGGTTATTATTGCATCCGCTGCCACCAGTGCTGGGGGGTTATTATTGCATCCGCTCCCACGAGTGCTGGGGGGGTTATTATTGCATCCGCTGACACCAGTGCTGGGGGTTATTATTGCATCCGCTGCCACCAGTGCTGGGGGGTTATTATTGCATCCGCTGGCACCAGTTCTGGGGGGTTATTATTGCATCCGCTGCCACCAGCCCGGGGGGTTATTATTGCATCCGCTGCCACCAGCCCTGGGGGTTATTATTGCATCCGCTGCCACCAGCCCTGGGGGTTATTATTGCATCCCCTGCCACCAGCCCTGGGGGTTATTATTGCATCCGCTGCCACCAGTGCTGGGGGGTTATTATTGCATCCACTCCCACGAGTGCTGGGGGGTTATTATTGCATCCGCTGACACCAGTGCTGGGGGTTATTATTGCATCCGCTGACACCAGTGCTGGGGGGTTATTATTGCATCCGCTGGCACCAGTGCTGGGGGGTTATTTTTGCATCCGCTGACACCAGTGCTGGGGGGTTATTATTGCATCCGCTGCCACCAGCCCTGGGGGTTATTATTGCATCCGCTGCCACCAGCCCTGGGGGTTATTATTGCATCCGCTGCCACCAGTGCTGGAGGGTTATTATTGCATCCGCTGACACCAGTGCTGGGGGTTATTATTGCATCCGCTGACACCAGTGCTGGGGGTTATTATTGCATCTGCTGACACCAGTGCTGGGGGTTATTATTGCATCCGCTGACACCAGTGCTGGGGGATTATTATTGCATCCGCTGACACCAGTGCTGGGGGTTATTATTGCATCCGCTGCCACCAGTGCTGGGGGGTTATTATTGCATCCGCTGGCACCAGTGCTGGGGGTTATTATTGCATCCGCTGGCACCAGTGCTGGGGGGTTATTTTTGCATCCGCTGACACCAGTGCTGTAGGGTTATTATTGCATCCGCTGCCACCAGCCCTGGGGGTTATTATTGCATCCGCTGGCATTAGTGCTGGGGGGTGATTATTGCATCCGCTGCCACCAGCCCTGGGGGTTATTATTGCATCCGCTGGCACCAGCGCTGAGGGTTATTATTGCATCCGCTGACACCAGTGCTGGGGGTTATTATTGTATCTGCTGGCACCGGTGCTGGGGGGTTATTATTGCATCCGCTGCCACCAGTGCTGGGGGTTATTATTGCATCCACTGCCACCAGTGCTGGGGGTTATTATTGCATCCGCTGAAATCATTGCTGAGGGGGTTATTATTGCATCCGCTGCCACCAGTGCTGAGGGGGTTATTATTGCATCCGCTGCCACCAGTGCTGGGGGTTATTATTGCATCCGCTGCCACCAGTGCTGGGGGGTTATTATTGCATCCGCTCCCACGAGTGCTGGGGGGTTATTATTGCATCCGCTGCCACCAGTGCTGGGGGTTATTATTGCATCCGCTGCCACCAGTGCTGGGGGGTTATTATTGCATCCGCTGGCACCAGTGCTGGGGGGTTATTTTTGCATCCGCTGGCACCAGTGCTGGGGGGTTATTTTTGCATCCGCTGACACCAGTGCTGGGGGGTTATTATTGCATCCGCTGCCACCAGCCCTGGGGGTTATTATTGCATCCGCTGGCATCAGTGCTGGGGGGTTATTATTGCATCCGCTGCCACCAGCCCTGGGAGTTATTATTGCATCCGCTGGCACCAGTGCTGAGGGTTATTATTGCATCCGCTGACACCAGTGCTGGAGGGTTATTATTGCATCCGCTAACACCAGTGCTGGAGGGTTATTATTGCATCCGCTGACACCAGTGCTGAGGGTTATTATTGCATCCGCTGACACCAGTGCTGGGGGTTATTATTGCATCAGCTGACACCAGTGCTGGGGGTTATTATTGCATCCGCTGCCACCAGTGCTGGGGGGTTATTATTGCATCCGCTGGCACCAGTGCTGGGGGGTTATTTTTGCATCCGCTGCCACCAGCCCTGGGGGTTATTATTGCATCCGCTGGCATCAGTGCTGGGGGGTTATTATTGCATCCGCTGACACCAGTGCTGGGGGGGTTATTATTGCATCCGCTGACACCAGTGCTGGGGGTTATTATTGCATCCGCTGACACCAGTGCTGGGGGGTTATTATTGCATCCGCTGACACCAGTGCTGGGGGGTTATTATTGCATCCGCTGACACCAGTGCTGGGGGGTTATTATTGTATTCGCTGACACCAGTGCTGGGTTTTATTATTGCAACCACTGACACCAGTTCTGGGGGGTTATTATTGTATCCGCCTACACCAGTGCTGGGGGTTATTATTGCATCCGCTGCCACCAGTGCTGGGGGGTTATTATTGCATCCGCTGCCACCAGTGCTGGGGGGTTATTATTGCATCCGCTGCCACCAGTGCTGGGGGTTATTATTGTATCCGCTGACACCAGTGCTGGGGGTTATTATTGTATCTGCTGGCACCGGTGCTGGGGGGTTATTATTGCATCCGCTGCCACCAGTGCTGGGGGTTATTATTGCATCCGCTGAAATCAGTGCTGAGGGGGTTATTATTGCATCCGCTGAAATCAGTGCTGAGGGGGTTATTATTGCATCCGCTGCCACCAGTGCTGAGGGGGTTATTATTGCATCCGCTGCCACCAGTGCTGAGGGGGTTATTATTGCATCCGCTGCCACCAGTGCTGGGGGTTATTATTGCATCCGCTGCCACCAGTGCTGGGGGGTTATTATTGCATCCGCTCCCACGAGTGCTGGGGGGTTATTATTGCATCCGCTGACACCAGTGCTGGGGGTTATTATTGCATCCGCTGACACCAGTGCTGGGGGGTTTTGATTGCATCCGCTCCCACGAGTGCTGGGGGGTTATTATTGCATCCGCTCCCACGAGTGCTGGGGGGTTATTATTGCATCCGCTGCCACCAGTGCTGTGGGTTATTTTTGCATCCGCTGCCACCAGTGCTGTGGGTTATTTTTGCATCCGCTGACACCAGTGCTGGGGGGTTATTATTGCATCGCTGCCACTAGCCCTGGGGGTTATTATTGCATCCGCTGCCACCAGCCCTGGGGGGGTTATTATTGCATCCGCTCCCACGAGTGCTGGGGGGTTATTATTGCATCCGCTGACACCAGTGCTGGGGGTTATTATTGCATCCGCTGCCACCAGTGCTGGGGGTTATTATTGCATCCGCTGCCACCAGTGCTGGGGGTTATTATTGCATCCACTGCCACCAGTGCTGGGGGGTTATTATTGCATCCGCTTGCACCAGTGCTGGGGGGTTATTTTTGCATCCGCTGACACCAGTGCTGGGGGGTTATTATTGCATCTGCTGCCACCAGCCCTGGGGGTTATTATTGCATCCGCTGCCACCAGCCCTGGGGGTTATTATTGCATCCGCTGCCACCAGCCCTGGGGGTTATTATTGCATCCGCTGCCACCAGCCCTGGGGGTTATTATTGCATCCGCTGCCACCAGCCCTGGGGGTTATTATTGCATCCACTGCCACCAGTGCTGGGGGGTTATTATTGCATCCGCTGCCACCAGTGCTGGGGGGTTATTATTGCATCCGCTGGCACCAGTGCTGGGGGTTTATTTTTGCATCCGCTGACACCAGTGCTGGGGGGTTATTATTGCATCCGCTGCCACCAGCCCTGGGGGTTATTATTGCCTCCGCTGCCACCAGCCCTGGGGGTTATTATTGCATCCGCTGCCACCAGTGCTGGGGGGTTATTATTGCATCCGCTGACACCAGTGCTGGGGGGTTATTATTGCATCCGCTGGCACCAGTGCTGGGGGGGTTATTATTGCATCCGCTGAAATCAGTGCTGAGGGGGTTATTATTGCATCCGCTGCCACCAGCCCTGGGGGTTATTATTGCATCCGCTGACACCAGTGCTGGGGGTTATTATTGCATCCGCTGGCACCAGTGCTGGGGGGGTTATTATTGCATCCGCTGGCACCAGTGCTGGGGGGTTATTATTGCATCCGCTGCCACCAGCCCTGGGGGTTATTATTGCCTCCGCTGCCACCAGCCCTGGGGGTTATTATTGCATCCGCTGACACCAGTGCTGGGGGTTATTATTGCATCCGCTGGCACCAGTGCTGGGGGGTTATTATTGCATCTGCTGCCACCAGCCCTGGGGGTTATTATTGCATCCGCTGCCACCAGCCCTGGGGGTTATTATTGCATCCGCTGCCACCAGCCCTGGGGGGTTATTATTGCATCCGCTGCCACCAGCCCTGGGGGTTATTATTGCATCCACTGCCACCAGTGCTGGGGGGTTATTATTGCATCCGCTGCCACCAGTGCTGGGGGGTTATTATTGCATCCGCTGGCACCAGTGCTGGGGGTTTATTTTTGCATCCGCTGACACCAGTGCTGGGGGGTTATTATTGCATCCGCTGCCACCAGCCCTGGGGGTTATTATTGCCTCCGCTGCCACCAGCCCTGGGGGTTATTATTGCATCCGCTGCCACCAGTGCTGGGGGGTTATTATTGCATCCGCTGACACCAGTGCTGGGGGGTTATTATTGCATCCGCTGGCACCAGTGCTGGGGGGGTTATTATTGCATCCGCTGAAATCAGTGCTGAGGGGGTTATTATTGCATCCGCTGCCACCAGCCCTGGGGGTTATTATTGCATCCGCTGACACCAGTGCTGGGGGGGTTATTATTGCATCCGCTGGCACCAGTGCTGGGGGGGTTATTATTGCATCCGCTGGCACCAGTGCTGGGGGGTTATTATTGCATCCGCGGACACCAGTGGGGGGGGGGTTATTGTACTCCATCTTCAGTGTGCATTATAATACATTTTTTTCAGTGTATTAGGCTCAAAAGTCTGGGGGTGTTGAGATGCAAAAATGCGCTGCTATAGTCGGGTGCTGCACTGTCAGGCTCTTTAAAATTTTCACGTTGACCAGCACTGGTCTACATTATTGGAGTCTCCTTTAGCTCTGCCAGGTCCAGCCCATACTCTCATTCGGGGCCTCTACTGCACACACGCCGGACTTTGTGGCCGGGTTTACTCGCTTCCTTATGAACACTAATAGCAAAAGGCTTAAGGGCACTCCGATGCCTGACATTCTCTCGGCCTTAGAACAGGCCTGGGCACCAACTACCACCACAGTCCCAACAGTTTACCTTTCAAGAGACCTCAACTGTCCAAGGAGTAATTTCCTCCCCATTGATGTCGTGTCTATGTACTGCCCTACGCTGGAGGTTTAGCCTTTCACAGCTCCTCCAGCTGTGTATTGGAACTGTTCCCCTTCCCGCTATTAATTGTGGGCGATACGCACTTCCCTTATAGTCTGTTACAGGAAACGCAACTTATGTCCTGCATCTCCATAGAGGTGGGCGGAGTACTCTAGGTGAGGGGCTGGAACACTCATATCCAAAACGCGGCTAGGTAGACATTTCCTGTACACCTTCCATGGGGAGCCACAGTGAGATCCTACCCCAGTGTAAGGTCAACTGAATCCCACCCTTCATCTACTTCTGCAGTAGGAGCCTTCGAAGCCCGACTCTCAGCTCATAGGTAGAGACCAGCTAAGGCTTGAAAAGCCATATGTATGAAGTTATGTCTCTACTGCCATAAATAGGGACCCTAGTAGTTCTCTGGGTACATTTCCTGAGGTACGCACAGGGGTGTGGTGCCCCTTTAGGCTCTGGGGGCTATTCCTTTTCCCTCTTCCACTTACCTCCTCTGATCTCCTGGAGTTCCTCTCACTCCTGCATCCTTTGCCTCAGCTCATGAGTCAACCTGGATCTGATGCTGTGCCACATCCAGCCACCACTTTTCCCCCTCAGGGCAGTTCCTGTCATTCATGGGACCTCTCTTTTCCTGCGCTACCCATCCCCCCGCTCTTATCTGTCAATGGGTACTAGGAACATAGGATCCCTCCTAACCAGATTGACACCCCCCGCTCTCATCGGTCAGTGGGTACCTGGCACATGGGACTTCTTTGTCCTAGAATGACCCACTGCTCTCATCTGCCAATGGGTACATGGGACCCCTCCTATCCAGAGTGACCCCCCCCCCCACACACACACACACACACACTCTCATCAGTCAATGGGTACCTGGCACATGGGACTTCTCCATCCCAGAATGACCCCTTGCTCTTATCTGTCAATGGGCACATGGGACCCCTCATTTCCAGAGTGACCCCCCCCCCCTGCTCTCGTCAATGGGTACCTGGGACGTCTTTGTCCTAGAATGACCCCCTGCTCTTATCAGTCAATGGGTACATGGGACCCCTTCTATCCAGAGGGACCCCCCCCCGCTCTCATCTGTCAATGGGTACATGGGACCCCTCCTTTCCAGAATGACGACCCCCCCCCCTCCCTCCCAGCACAAATCTGACTTCTCTGTCCCAGAATGACCTCTTGCTCTCATCTGTCAATGGGCACCCTCATTTCCAAAGTGACCCCCCCCTGCTCTCATCAGTCAGTAGGTACAGAGGATCCCCTGCTCTTATCAGTTAATAGGTGCACGGGACCCCTCATTTCCAGAATAACCGCCCCCCCCAGCACAAATCTGACTTCTCCGTCACGGAATGACCCCCCCCTGCACTCATCCTTCAATGGGCACATGGGACCCCTCCTATCCAGAGTGACACCCGTCCCCCTGCTCTTATCAGTCAGTAGGTACATGAGACCCCTCATTTCATCCCTCAATGGGTACCAGCTCCGTTTTGCTGTTTGGATAAGGAATTGGATCTGCAGTGTTGGTCATTGCATCAAAAATATATAAAATCCACTTCAGACAGAACACAACGTGTTATAAGAAATGTTAAACTTTTTATTTCAATGAGGAATAGAAAGCCTTGGCTGTACACGAAATGCCGGTACTCCCAACAGACAGCAATATAAAACATACAGTATAAAGGCACCAGAACAGAATTGTCCAATCAGAGTACAGCGTTACCCTGTATACACGATACACGTACCTCTTATCAGCTGACGTGAAATGTTTGCAGATAAAAGCGATCATCTGCTTTGTATGACCGGAGCTGATAAATATTAATCACAGGTGGGGGGAGGTAAGGCCGTGTACAGATCAGGGGGACTTCTGACACAAGATGGCAAATGACACCATTTTCAAAAATATAAAAGTAATAAAATAAAGCTATCGCCTCTCTTTAAAAATAGTTATAAAAATACAAATCGATATTACTCTAGTAACAGCTAGAAAACACCCCGAGCTGCAGTCAGCTGACTGACCACAAGGGTGCGCCCTGAGAGCTTGTAATACTGGAGGTAAAGGTGGCCCATCGGTGCTGCTAGCCCTCTGTTCACGCTATGGCTCTTCTATACGTTGGAGGTGGAGATGGAGTAGAATGCTGAGAATTGTCAGGTACAGACGATCGATTCACAAAGAGGTAAAAATTGGTCTTCCCACCCAGAAGCGTAAAATGAGGCCCCGCCCATCCTGCTCTTCAGCGAGTCCAATGTGAGTGCCTCCCGTCTTCCTACAGCTTGTCCAATACACAGGGAGAGACTTGTGTCCTTCTACAACCATACTCTGCTGAGATCACACCAATCCAAACAAATCTCCCCTCCGATCGCTCGCTCCGAGCCCGAAAAATCTCCCCTCTGATCGCTTGCCTCAAGAAATCTCCCCTCCCAGCCCAAGAAATCTCCCCCCCCCTCCGATTGCTCGCCCCGAGCCCAAGAAATCCCCCCCGATCGCCTGCACCGAGCCCGAGCAATCTCCCCTCCGAGCCCGAGAAAATCTCCCCTCCGATCCCCCGCACCGAGCCTGAGAAATCTCCACCCCCGAGAAATCTCCCCTCCCGATCCCCCGCACCGAGCCCGAGAAATCTCCACCCCCGAGAAATCTCCCCTCCGATCGCCAGCACTGAGCCTGAGAAATCTCCTCCGAGCCCGAGAAATCTCCCCCCCCCCGAGCCCCAAGAAATCTCCCCCCCCCGAGCCCCGAGAAATCTCCCCTCCGATCGCCAGCACTGAGCCTGAGAAATCTCCTCCGAGCCTGAGAAATCTCCTCCGAGCCTGAGAAATCTCCTCCGAGCCTGAGAAATCTCCTCCGAGCCTGAGAAATCTCCTCCGAGCCTGAGAAATCTCCTCCGAGCCTGAGAAATCTCCTCCGAGCCTGAGAAATCTCCTCCGAGCCTGAGAAATCTCCTCCGAGCCTGAGAAATCTCCTCCGAGCCCGAGAAATCTCCTCCGAGCCCGAGAAATCTCCTCCGAGCCCGAGAAATCTCCTCCGAGCCCGAGAAATCTCCTCCGAGCCCGAGAAATCTCCTCCGAGCCCGAGAAAATCTCCTCCGAGCCCGAGAAATCTCCTCCGAGCCCGAGAAATCTCCTCCGAGCCCGAGAAATCTCCTCCGAGCCCGAGAAATCTCCTCCGAGCCCGAGAAATCTCCTCCGAGCCCGAGAAATCTCCCCACCCCCCCCCCCCCCCCCGAGCCCGAGAAATCTCCCCCCCCCCCCCCCCCCGAGCCATCTCCCCCCCCCCGAGCCCCGAGAAATCTCCACCCCCGAGAAATCTCCCCTCCGATCGCCCGCACTGAGCCCGAGAAATCTCCCCGCCGAGCCCGAGAAATCTCCCCTCAAATCGCGCGCACCAAGCCAGAGAAATCTGGACATGGAGGAGCCCCTGGGGGGGTATTTTGTGTATTTGGACATGGAAGAGGCTCTGGGGGGATATTTTGCATTCTCTCCACCTACTGTGCTCCTGGTCTATAGGCCACATCACTAGGCTCTACTGCTATTCAGCCAATCACTGATCACCATGACTGGGGAGATCAGATTGTGAGCAGAATTGGGGCGGGGTCATGGAGTGTTTGAGAAAAGCATTAATTCACAGTTACCTCAGGATTACCACAGCTGGGGGCAGTCCGGATCTATGACCCCCGGGCTGAATACACCTAACCCTGAGCTTTCACTGTCGGGTGGAGCTGTGCTTTCAGGAGGTGGGAAATGCGGATCACAGTGAATGCCATAGAACATTCTAAAAAACCCTTCTGTGCAGCAGAGCCAGGACTGAACGAACCGTTTATCTATCCAGCTTGGAATTAAAAAAAATACAGCCAGGAGTGTCTCCACCCAAAAAGCGCAAATACATCTCATATGACTCCTCCCACCATTGCTTTCATCATTACACCCACCATTCTCAGGATAAGACCTCCACATCAGCCGGCTAAAACACCAGAACCTTCCAGCTGGGGTGTACAAAGGAACATCCAAAATACAGAGTGCCACATGACTGCTCCAGCAGCCAATCAAACACCACTTCCCGGTTTCCAGAGCTTATAGTCACCCTGCGCCGGTGGTGCGGGCCCTCGTTGTTGTTGGTGGGCCCCAAACTCACAACCTCCATGTCGAATGTGATGGTGGAACCGGGGGAGACTGGAGGCAGCTGATTGGTCATCTCCTTCCCGTTCACATACACAGCACCTAGAGGAGACACAAGGATAGCTCAGGCCCTTGTTTTGGGGGTGGTGGATACACAGCATTATGTCAAGCCCTTGTGGGGGGGGGATCTGGCCCTACATAAGAAAGGTACGAGGAGAACGTGGTGCTATGTCAGGCTCTTGTCGGGGGGTACGAGGACAATGTGGTGCTATATCAGGCTCTTGTGGGGGGGTACAAGGAAAACGTGGCACTAGGTCAGGCTCTGGTCGGGGGGGGGGGGGTACAAGAATGTGGCGCTAGGTCAGGCTCTGGTCGGGGCGTACGAGGAGAACATGGCACTAGGTCAGGCTCTCGTCGGGGCGTACGAACAGAACGTGGTGCTAGGTCAGGCTCTGGTCGGGGGAGGGGGGGTACAAGAACGTGGCACTAGGTCAGGCTCTGGTCGGGGGGGGGGGGGTACAAGAACGTGGTGCTAGGTCAGGCTCTGGTCGGGGGGGGGGGGGGGTACAAGAACGTGGCACTAGGTCAGGCTCTCGTCGGGGCGTACGAACAGAACGTGGTGCTAGGTCAGGCTCTTGTGGGGGGGTACGAGGGGAATGTGGCGCTAGGTCAGGCTCTTGTAGGGGGGTACGAGGGGAATGTGGCGCTAGGTCAGGCTCTTGTGGGGGGGGGGGGGAATGTGGCGCTAGGTCAGGCTCTTTTGGGGGGGGTACGAGGGGAATGTGGCGCTAGGTCAGGCTCTTGTGGGGGGGTACGAGGGGAATGTGGCGCTAGGTCAGGCTCTTGTGGGGGGGGTACGAGGGGAATGTGGCGCTAGGTCAGGCTCTTGGGGGGGGGGTACGAGGGGAATGTGGCGCTAGGTCAGGCTCTTGTGGGGGGGGGTACGAGGGGAATGTGGCGCTAGGTCAGGCTCTTGACGGGGGGTACGAGGAGAACGTTGCACTAGGTCAGGCTCTGGGGGGGGGGGTACAAGAACGTGGCGCTAGGTCAGGCTCTCGTCGGGGCGTACGAGGAGAACGTGGTGCTAGGTCAGGCTCTTGTGGGGGGGTACGAGGGGAATGTGGTGCTAGGTCAGGCTCTGGTGGGGGGTACGAGGGGAATGTGGCGCTAGGTCAGGCTCTTGACGGGGGGGTACGAGGAGAACGTTGCACTAGGTCAGGCTCTGGTCGGGGGGGAGTACAAGAACGTGGCGCTAGGTCAGGCTCTGGTGGGGGGTACGAGGGGAATGTGGCGCTAGGTCAGGCTCTTGATGGGGGGGGTACGAGGAGAACGTTGCACTAGGTCAGGCTCTGGTCGGGGGGGGGGGGGTACAAGAACGTGCCGCTAGGTCAGGCTCTCGTCGGGGGGGGGTACAAGAACGTGGCGCTAGGTCAGGCTCTCGTCGGGGCGTATGAGAACGTGGTGCTGGGTCAGGCTCTTGTGGGGGGGGTACGAGGGGAATGTGGCGCTAGGTCAGGCCTCTTGTGGGGGGGTACGAGGGGAATGTGGCGCTAGGTCAGGCTCTGGTGGGGGGGGGGTACAAGAACGTGGCGCTAGGTCAGGCTCTCGTCGGGGCGTACGAGGAGAACGTGGTGCTAGGTCAGGCTCTTGTGGGGGGGTACGAGGGGAATGTGGTGCTAGGTCAGGCTCTGGTGGGGGGTACGAGGGGAATGTGGCGCTAGGTCAGGCTCTTGACGGGGGGGTACGAGGAGAACGTTGCACTAGGTCAGGCTCTGGTCGGGGGGGAGTACAAGAACGTGGCGCTAGGTCAGGCTCTGGTGGGGGGTACGAGGGGAATGTGGCGCTAGGTCAGGCTCTTGATGGGGGGGGTACGAGGAGAACGTTGCACTAGGTCAGGCTCTGGTCGGGGGGGGGGGGGTACAAGAACGTGCCGCTAGGTCAGGCTCTCGTCGGGGGGGGGTACAAGAACGTGGCGCTAGGTCAGGCTCTCGTCGGGGCGTATGAGAACGTGGTGCTGGGTCAGGCTCTTGTGGGGGGGGTACGAGGGGAATGTGGCGCTAGGTCAGGCCTCTTGTGGGGGGGTACGAGGGGAATGTGGCGCTAGGTCAGGCTCTGGTGGGGGGGTACGAGGGGAATGTGGCGCTAGGTCAGGCTCTGGTGGGGGGGTACGAGGGGAATGTGGCGCTAGGTCAGGCTCTGGTGGGGGGGTACGAGGGGAATGTGGCGCTAGGTCAGGCTCTGGCGGGGGGTACGAGGAGAACGTGGCACTAGGTCAGGCTCTCGTCGGGGCGTACGAGGAGAACGTGGTGCTAGGTCAGGTCACCGGTAGGAGTTGTGTAATAAAGGCAGTAAAATTTGGGGTGCACACTTACCGCTTGGACTGACGCACACGGCC
Organism: Rana muscosa; assembly: GCA_029206835.1. Taxonomy (NCBI): domain Eukaryota; kingdom Metazoa; phylum Chordata; class Amphibia; order Anura; family Ranidae; genus Rana; species Rana muscosa. The sequence continues at coordinate 331,603,889 of CM055128.1, forward strand.
TTGTCTCTCTGCAGCGAATCACATCCGTCCTTCTCCACACAAACTCCAATACTGTCCCTCTTATCAGGCTGTCCGGTGGTCTCCACCCTGCAGAACATACACCATACTGAAGGAGTAGTCCAGACACTCCACCCCGAGAGCCGGCAAAGGGGCTCATTCACAACCCACTCCACCTAACGGTCACACTGAGGCGGGTCCTTCTCCAATCCATTGGGACATATGTGGCCTTTAATAATTTGGGAATTGGGCTCGGTACTTCATAAAAGGAACACCAGTTTATAAGTAGCCGTGGGAGAATTTCACTACCCATACATGGGGGAAAGACCCGGCATTCAACCAGACCACACATCCTCACCATACAGAACTCTTCCCCCATCATTGGTAAATGCAGCGCCTCCCTCTGGTAATGCCAGGAACTGAAGACAGACAATGGTGCAGACTTGCTCTCACCTGAAGGTCAGGGTCTGTCCCGGGAAGTAGGTGGCACTTTTGGAGTAGAGGACGGACTGGCAGAGACCATCATTCCGGAGGGCGATGTTCCTGCGGCTGCTGAGGCTGTAACCTTCCAATCCCGGATTCCACTCTGCCGAGAGATAACAGACAGAAGCAATCAAAACAAGAAGCTCCACCCCATGCAGGAAACCCCCTGATCCCTGACACTGCAAGCTTCCCCCCCGAGAACAGGACGACACCAATACGGCCGCTGCTGTGCCAACACAAGAACATCTCTCCTTCGAGTGTCAGTCCATAACAGAAGGGGTGGGGCTTACCGTGAGGGATCAGAGACGTGTGGCCAATCTGTGGAACGCTCCAAGGACTCCACTCCTGGCGCCCATCCCCCCGGGCACACACACGGAACTGATAATCCATGTTGGCGTCAATCTGCAAGACCATGAATTCACACTCTGGGCCCACGTATGCGTCTTCAAAATGGCCGGAGGTTTGTCGGCGGTACTGAAGCCGGTAATCCTGAACCGCAAAATCGTCTTCTACCTGAGAGAGAGAGAGAAGAGCAATTTTCCTATTAAGGGTGAACAATATACACATCGGAGAGAATGGAATACACGGCTCCGCCTATCCCGCCACCAGGGAGGATGGAATACATGGCTCCGCCCTTATCCCGCCACCAGCGAGGACGGAATACACGGCTCCGCCCCTATCCCGCCGACAGGGAGGATGGAATACACGGCTCCGCCTATCCCGCCACCAGGGAGGATGGAATACATGGCTCCGCCCTTATCCCGCCACCAGCGAGGATGGAATACACGGCTCCGCCCTTATCCCGCCGCCAGGGAGGACGGAATACACGGCTCCGCCCCTATCCCGCCGACAGGGAGGATGGAATACACGGCTCCGCCTATCCCGCCACCAGGGAGGATGGAATACATGGCTCCGCCCTTATCCCGCCACCAGGGAGGATGGAATACACGGCTCCGCCCTTATCCCGGCCACCAGGGAGGATGGAATACACGGCTCCGCCCTTATCCCGCCACCAGGGAGGATGGAATACACGGCTCCGCCCTTATCCCGGCCACCAGGGAGGATGGAATACACGGCTCCGCCTATCCCGCCACCAGGGAGGATGGAATACATGGCTCCGCCCTTATCCCGCCACCAGGGAGGATGGAATACACGGCTCCGCCCTTATCCCGGCCACCAGGGAGGATGGAATACACGGCTCCGCCCTTATCCCGCCACCAGGGAGGATGGAATACACGGCTCCGCCCTTATCCCGGCCACCAGGGAGGATGGAATACACGGCTCCGCCTATCCCGCCACCAGGGAGGATGGAATACATGGCTCCGCCCTTATCCCGCCACCAGCGAGGATGGAATACACGGCTCCGCCCTTATCCCGCCGCCAGGGAGGACGGAATACACGGCTCCGCCCCTATCCCGCCGCCAGGGAGGATGGAATACACGGCTCCGCCTATCCCGCCACCAGGGAGGATGGAATACATGGCTCCGCCCTTATCCCGCCACCAGGGAGGATGGAATACACGGCTCCGCCCTTATCCCGGCCACCAGGGAGGATAGAATACACGGCTCCGCCCTTATCCCGCCACCAGGGTGGATGGAATACACGGCTCCGCCCTTATCCCGCCACCAGGGAGGATGGAATACATGGCTCCGCCCTTATCCCGCCACCAGGGAGGATGGAATACATGGCTCCGCCCTCATCTCGCCACCAGGGAGGATGGAATACATGGCTCCGCCCTTATCCCGCCACCAGGGAGGATGGAATACACGGCTCCGCCCTTATCCCGGCCACCAGGGAGGATGGAATACACGGCTCCGCCCTTATCCCGCCACCAGGGAGGATGGAATACACGGCTCCGCCCTTATCCCGGCCACCAGGGAGGATGGAATACACGGCTCCGCCCTTATCCCGCCACCAGGGAGGATGGAATACATGGCTCCACCCTTATCCTGGCCACCAGGGAGGATGGAATACACGGCTCCGCCCTTATCCCGGCCACCAGGGAGGATGGAATACACGGCTCCGCCCTTATCCCGGCCACCAGGGAGGATGGAATACACGGCTCCGCCCTTATCCCGGCCACCAGGGAGGATGGAATACACAGCTCCGCCCTTATCCCGCCACCAGGGAGGAAGGAATACACGGCTCCGCCCTTATCCTGCCACCAGGGAGGATGGAATACACGGATCCGCCCTTATCCCGCCGCCAGGGAGGATGGAATACACGGCTCCGCCCTTATCCCGGCCACCAGGGAGGAAGGAATACACGGCTCCGCCCTTATCCCGCCACCAGGGAGGAAGGAATACACGGCTCCGCCCTTATCCCGCCACCAGGGAGGAAGGAATACACGGCTCCGCCCTTATCCTGCCACCAGGGAGGAAGGAATACACGGCTCCGCCCTTATCCCGCCACCAGGGAGGATGGAATACACGGCTCTGCCCTTATCCCCCCACCAGGGAGGATGGAATACACGGCTCTGCCCTTATCCCCCCGCCAGGGAGGATAGAATACACGGCTCCGCCCTTATCCCGCCGCCAGGGAGGATAGAATACACGGCTCTGCCCTTATCCTGCCACCAGGGAGGATGGAATACACGGCTCCGCCCTTATCCCGCCGCCAGGGAGGATGGAATACACAGTTCCGCCCTTATCCCGCCACCAGGGAGGATGGAATACACGGTATGTATTTAGCCCATTGTACCGACCTTACACCATTTCACCAGGATCCCTCCGGGCCTCTCAATCAGCTCCTCGATCTGTACCGGAGGCCTGGAGGCCACTGCACCATGACTGAAGATCTGATCTCTGGCCACAGACAAGAGAGAGTCATCCAACTGAGCCGACAGACAGGGAACTTCCACAAGTGATGGCACCTCCGGCAAGCTGAACACAGAGAGAGGACACAGTGATGTCATCATTCTGACCATCCAATCTCTACACCCATCATATGTCCCAACTCTACACCCACCTCCGCCCTGCTCCCAGATCACCTCCATAGCCCATCACTCTCCCTCACAGCCCATCTGGCCCACCTCCTCACCCTCCCTCACAGCCCGTCTGGCCCACCTCCTCACCCTCACCCTCCCTCACAGCCCGTCTGGCCCACCTCCTCACCCTCCCTCACAGCCCGTCTGGCCCACCTCCTCACCCTCCCTCACAGCCCGTCTGGCCCACCTTCTCACCCTCCCTCACAGCCCGTCTGGCCCACCTTCTCACCCTCCCTCACAGCCCGTCTGGCCCACCTTCTCACCCTCCCTCACAGCCCGTCTGGCCCACCTTCTCACCCTCCCTCACAGTCCGTCTTCTCACCCTCCCTCACATCCCGTCTTCTCACCCTCCCTCACAGCCCGTCTTCTCACCCTCCCTCACAGCCCGTCTTCTCACCCTCCCTCACAGCCCGTCTGGCCCACCTTCTCACCCTCCCTCACAGCCCGTCTGGCCCACCTTCTCACCCTCCCTCACAGCCCGTCTGGCCCACCTTCTCACTCTCCCTCACAGCCCGTCTGGCCCACCTTCTCACCCTCCCTCACAGCCCGTCTGGCCCACCTTCTCACCCTCCCTCACAGCCCGTCTGGCCCACCTTCTCACCCTCCCTCACAGCCCGTCTGGCCCACCTTCTCACCCTCCCTCACAGCCCGTCTGGCCCACCTTCTCACCCTCCCTCACAGCCCGTCTGGCCCACCTTCTCACCCTCCCTCACAGCCCGTCTGGCCCACCTTCTCACCCTCCCTCACAGCCCGTCTGGCCCACCTTCTCACCCTCCCTCACAGCCCGTCTGGCCCACCTTCTCACCCTCCCTCACAGCCCGTCTGGCCCACCTTCTCACCCTCCCTCACAGCCCGTCTGGCCCACCTTCTCACCCTCCCTCACAGCCCGTCTGGCCCACCTTCTCACCCTCCCTCACAGCCCGTCTGGCCCACCTTCTCACCCTCCCTCACAGCCCGTCTGGCCCACCTTCTCAACCTCCCTCACAGCCCGTCTTCTCAACCTCCCTCACAGCCCGTCTTCTCACCCTCCCTCACAGCCCGTCTGGCCCACCTTCTCACCCTCCCTCACAGCCCGTCTGGCCCACCTTCTCACCCTCCCTCACAGCCCGTCTGGCCCACCTTCTCACCCTCCCTCACAGCCCGTCTGGCCCACCTTCTCACTCTCCCTCACAGCCCGTCTGGCCCACCTTCTCACCCTCCCTCACAGCCCGTCTGGCCCACCTTCTCACCCTCCCTCACAGCCCGTCTGGCCCACCTTCTCAACCTCCCTCACAGCCCGTCTGGTCCACCTTCTCAACCTCCCTCACAGCCCGTCTTCTCAACCTCCCTCACAGCCCGTCTTCTCACCCTCCCTCACAGCCCGTCTTCTCACCCTCCCTCACAGCCCGTCTTCTCACCCTCCCTCACAGCCCGTCTTCTCACCCTCCCTCACAGCCCGTCTGGCCCACCTTCTCACCCTCCCTCACAGCCCGTCTGGCCCACCTTCTCACCCTCCCTCACAGCCCGTCTGGCCCACCTTCTCACCCTCCCTCACAGCCCGTCTGGCCCACCTTCTCACCCTCCCTCACAGCCCGTCTGGCCCACCTTCTCACCCTCCCTCACAGCCCGTCTGGCCCACCTTCTCACCCTCCCTCACAGCCCGTCTGGCCCACCTCCTCACCCTCCCTCACAGCCCGTCTGGCCCACCTTCTCACCCTCCCTCACAGCCCGTCTGGCCCACCTTCTCACCCTCCCTCACAGCCCGTCTGGCCCACCTTCTCACCCTCCCTCACAGCCCGTCTGGCCCACCTTCTCACCCTCCCTCACAGCCCGTCTGGCCCACCTTCTCACTCCCAAAATCCTGAACATAGATATTCCACACATCTAAGCTTCTAAAACAAACACTCTCCATCATAGTCCATGTGTTGGACTGCTTGCCAAAGCCCAACGTGTCCCATCCACAGTGCCAACAGACTTCACACCGCACCAGGCTAACCTGAGAGAACCTTGGCCTGTGTGCTGCAGGTCCCAACCCAACATCCTCAGTGTCTCACCTGTCCAGCTGGATGTGAAGAGCCTTGTTGGTGAAATTACACAAGTTCTGATGGTCCTTCACAGTTTTGTCCGACACGACGACTTCTCCTGAAAAAAAGAACGTTTTGAATCAGCATTGTACAGAGGGGCACACGATCAAAGTTACATGAGCCCTTATACAGGCCTCAACTAAACAATGCACCCCATAATAATGGCCACTACTAAGCATTGCACCCCCATAATAATGGCCCCTACTAAGCATTGCACCCCCATAATAATGGCCCCTACTAAGCATTGCACCCCCATAATAATGGCCCCTACTAAGCATTGCACCCCCATAATAATGGCCCCTACTAAACATTGCACCCCCATAATAATGGCCCCTACTAAGCATTGCACCCTCATAATAATGGCCACTAAACATTGCACCCCCTTATATTGTCCCTGTGGACAGTGCAGCCCATGATAATCTCCCCTGGACAATGCCCCCCCCCCTTAGATCAGCCACCTTCTCGGAGTAGGTCCTCGGCTGTGCTGACCCCATGCTCCAACAGCTTCTGACAGTCATCCAGCGGTTTTATGTTCTCGTGTTCCACGGCGTCCACTTGTTGCAGGAGAATGATCAGCCTCTCATCCAGCATCTTGGACACGGCGTTCTTCATGTCCTGGAAATGTTGGCGCAGCGTCTCCCGGGTCTGAGCCGCACTCTCTTTGATCTAGATAAAGACAAGAAAAGATGATAGTAGATATCCACCAATCCCCATCAGATCCCATATTTCGCCAATCCGTAACCTTCTGTGGGATATATACTGTATATGAGGATCACACCTCCCGTATACACCGGGGATATATACCGTATATGAGGATCCCACCTCTCGTATACACCGGGGATATATACCGTATATGAGGATCCCACCTCCCGTATACACCGGGGATATATACCGTATATGAGGATCCCACCTCCCGTATACACCGGGGATATATACCGTATATGAGGATCCCACCTCCCGTATACACCGGGGATATATACCGTATATGAGGATCCCACCTCCCGTATACACCGGGGATATATACTGTATATGAGGATCCCACCTCGCGTATACACCGGGGATATATACCGTATAGGAGGATCCCACCTCCCGTATACACCGGGGATATATACCGTATATGAGGGTCCCACCTCCCGTATACACCGGGGATATATACCGTATATGAGGATCCCACCTCCCGTATACACCGGGGATATATACCGTATATGAGGATCCCACCTCCCGTATACACCGGGGATATATACCGTATATGAGGATCCCACCTCCCGTATACACCGGGGATATATACCGTATATGAGGATCCCACCTCCCGTATACACCGGGGATATATACCGTATATGAGGATCCCACCTCCCGTATACACCGGGGATATATACCATATATGAGGATCCCACCTCCCGTATACACCGGGGATATATACCGTATATGAGGATCACACCTCTCGTATACACCGGGGATATATACCGAATATGAGGATCCCACCTCCCGTATACACCGGGGATATATACCATATATGAGGATCCCACCTCCCGTATACACCGGGGATATATACCGTATATGGGGATCACACCTCCCGTATACACCAGGGATATATACCGTATATGAGGATCACACCTCCCGTATACACCAGGGATATATACCGTATATGAGGGTCCCACCTCCCGTATACACACCGTATATGAGGATCACACCTCCCGTATACACCGGGGATATATACCGTATATGAGGGTCCCACCTCCCGTATACACCGGGGATATATACTGTAAAATTTATATATATATATATATATATATATATATATATATATATATATATATATATATATATATATATACACACACACACACACATAAACACACACACACACACACACACACACACAATCTGACAGAAGTAAGTATTGTATCTTTTCATGTGACAACACTGAAGAAATGACACTTTGCTACAATGTAAAGTGGTGAGTGATTGGTGACTTTCTTATTAGGATCACACCTCCTGTATACACCGGGTGTGTATATATATATATATATATATATATATATATATATATATATATTGGTGTATGAGGGTCACACCTCCTGTATACACTGGGTGTATATATATGAGGGTCACACCTCCTGTATACACCGGGTGTGTGTGTGTATATATATATATATTGGTGTATGAGGGTCACACCTCCTGTATACACCGGGGATATATATATATATATATATATATATATATATATATATATATATTGGTGTTGTTAGGGCTGGGAAAAAAATCGATTTTAATCTTGAATCGAGTTTTGAGCTCAAATCGATTCAGATTTGAAGAAAATCGATTTTTTTAGATATTTTTTTTTTGGAAATTTTTTTTTTTTTTTCCCTTCAAAGTTTCCGTAGCAGGACAGCAGGGGACGTATCCGGAATGGCACTGGGCAGCGTTACCCCAATTACATCTACTCGCTGCAGCCGCCGTCTGCCTACCTGATCAGCGTGTCATGCAGACAGACGGCGGCCATTGCAGTGTTCAAAAGCCGCGCCTCCCGAGTCCTCGTCGTCTGTGATAGGCAGAACACTCAATTTCATAGCAGGCAGTATTCAGCCTATCACGGACATCCTCTCATCCTCGTCTGTGTTATGAGGATGACCATGATAGGCGGAACACTGAATGCTGGGAAATTGAGTGTTCCGCCTATCACAGACGAGGAGGAGGCGCGGCTTTTGAATACTGGAAT